>MU106761.1:0-88278 GCA_012274485.2 Sinapis alba | reverse complement strand
TATGCGGTTCTTGAGGTGTTCTAGTGACCAATCTGACACGAGACTTCCACACTTTCTGACAAAGCCTTAGAGTTAGCAGAAAGCAAACCATCACGAGAAGCTTCACAGTGTAATCAATCACATTAAACCACTGGCTTCTCTGTAGATCATAAGAAGGTGTTGTTTCATAAGCCGTTCCTGAAGCTGGTTTTCTTTTGAAGAGAGCTTCTGCACCAGTGATCAACGGCAAGCTATAACCAAGAGCTTGAACTCCAAGCATCACAAGGGAAACGAAAGGAACCGAATCTGTTTTGGTTCTGATGTAAAACAGCTGGCTAGTGATGCAACCTATAGAGAAGGTAAGCGTGAGAACCCTAAGGATCCCTTCAACGCCTGCACGAGAGAGAATGTCTTCACGCTGCCTTCTGTAAAAGACAGGTGTTGTCTTAAGCTTCACTTGCTTGAAGTAGAGAGGATCATCGTCTGGTCTTCTGCTGGATATTGAAACCTTAGCCGTTGGATCAGCTAACCATCTTGACTTGATGGGAGGGTAAGAAACCACAACGTCTACCAAACAATCTAACCCGTCTTCAAGATCACCACTCGCAGACAAGACTTCCCATGAGGCTCTCACGTCTCTGCATCCCACAAGATACATTCTCCCGGTATGCTCATCGTACAGACCTTCCAAGTAGATCTTAGAGAAGTTACCAAAAGCTACCCCTGTAAGTGAGATTTGAGCTGAAACATTCAGAAGAAGCTGCTTCTCAGTGTACTGTTCTTTTGTCCTGTAAGGAGCTGTCTGCTCCTCAATGGAAACATTAGAACTCCTCCAGAAGAGACCGAACAAAGGACCAAGAGAAAGAACATCCATCCCAAAGTTGGTCCCTAACGTCTTCTTCTCGGTGAAAGCAGGTGTATGGAAAGTCAGATCCTCAGCTAGAAGAGACAAGCTGGAAAGAGAATCCTCAGAGTCTTCCAGCTTCGGAAACTTCATCATCGACTTCTTGATTATCGTTCCGAAAGAGAACTCTTGGTTCCTTTCAAGGATACCACCAGCTTCATCCGTCTTGGAGTAGCTATAAAACGGATGCGAAAAACCCGAAGAAGACTGGAAGTAGTTCTGCATATCCATAGGCTCCACTAGCTTCTCAAACGACAAAGGAAAGAAAGACGAACTCAGATTCTTCTCCGCGTTAAGACAAGAGAAGGTCCCAACGAGTATACTTCTCTGCCGTATCGAAAACGTAGTTGGAATATACAAACACACACGAACATTACATCCATCAGCTTCACCACGCCTGCAAGCAACAATACATAACTGCCCGGTCGCCGCTTTCCAAATCCCTTCAGCTGTAACAGTCATGTTGTCAAGCCCTGACCTCCTCCCTGAGAGGTAAAGATTCTCATTAGGATGAACCGCGCGAAACACAGCAGAGACCTTTGTGACAGCATCAGCTTCAGACTTAGCTGCAGTTTCTTGACAATGTATGTTTTGCATATAAAGGCTCACGTCTTTAAAGCTACCGTCTGTGGATTTAATGTCTCCATCAGAAGCAAAAGGACCTAACTTCCTGCAGAACTCATCAGTCCCGTTGCATTTCCAGTTAGGCAGAACAGTGAGAGGCGAATTAGACACAACTCTTTGAAGAAGGTTACAGAAACCTTTCCCTTTATAGACATCAACTCCACTGAAAGTTACGTTTTCACAAGCCTTTGATACTAACTGATCAGAGACGAAACTGTATTGAACAGACTTACTTAACTGAGAAGAGATACTAATCTTGTCGAAGTACTTTAAGTTTAGTTTCTGGTTAAGGCTCTTGAGTTCTCCTTGGATGACTCTCTTTGTCAATGAGAAGGTTTTAGGGTAACGAAGAATGAGACGAATCTGATCATCTTGCAGAAGAGGAGGAGTGTCGTGTTCTTTAACCCATCTCCACGGATCAGAAGGAGAGTTAGATTCGCGAGAAGGAAGCATAGTCTCACCAAGCATACACAAAACATGTTCTTGATCGTTATCATTCTCAACGTAAACTCCTTGGAAAGTGATTTTAAGCTGAGTATGACTCGGCCAGAGCTCGAACTCGCGCACTCCTCCTCTCGAGGTTAGATCGTTGAACGTTGTGATTGCTAACACGAGGACGCCGTTGACGCCGACGTATCTCTTGGTTCGGTGAGGGAGATCTAGATCTGTGACGCGGAAGGAGACGAGGTTGAGAGGCTTTGATGAGGTAATGTTGGCTGAGTCGAAAGGGAGGATCGGAGAGTCGCCGGAGGTTTGTGACCAGTCTCCGTTACGAAAGGAGAGGTTTTTCTTGGCTTTGCGGAGATCTCTGGAGATTGGATCGATGTTTAGCTCCGAGGAGGCTGAGGATAAGACTGGTTTGCAGTTTCTGCGGACGTCGGTGAGGCGCTCGTAGCTGATCTTTGGGGAAGGTTGGGGTTCGTACTCGCTGTTGAATGATGATGACGGTGAAGATTCGGAGTACACAGTTGAGTAACCTAACTCTGAGAAGGCGGCGAGTGTTGGGGAAGAGGAGAAGAAAACAGAGGAGGAGAAGAAGAAGATTAGAAGAAGGAGATTTTGTGTTTTCATAGTGACATTAACAGAAGAAGAAGAAGTCTTTGGTCGGAAGAAAAAAAGGAAAAAAAAAAGACAGGAACTTGCGAGTTCCCGACAAGTTGATTTTAGGACAAAGATGGAAACTTTGATCAAGGGTCGGAAGAAGAAGGTGGGGATTGGTTATGAGTTTCTGTGGAATGTTCGATTTGGTGAAAAACTTGCATTTGCAATCACAGATCGAGAGAGAGAGAGAGAGAGAGAGAGAGATGATTACAGTCGAAGTTAAGTCGCATTGAGTAGTAGAACATTTGACAAAGAAAAGTCATCTTTGTTTCCAAAAGAAAAAAGAAAAGTCATCTTAAATTATTTCTTTCATTAAAGCTCTAATATGTTTTACAATTCAAAAACTATTTGATATAAAAAAAATTATGGTTTGCATATTCAATTAATATGTCATCACAGACATAGTTATATAAACTAACATTTGTTATATATTTCGGAAAACCCAATCCACCTCAAATTGAAAGCGGATCTGATACAATTTAACCGATCCAATGTAATTTGATTGATTTAGATCGATTAAGTTGGTTATGATCAGTGTTTTAGTTGGATAATGTCGATTTTTCAATACTAGATTCTAGGATTCCAACAGTCAATTTTTTTACAGGAAATTATGAGTGCTAACTATATAATACGATATATGTTGTTATGTTAATAATATAGTCTAATGTAATTAATGATATATTAATTATAATTCGTGTAGCTAATAATAGTTTTCTACTTCTCTTGGTTAAGTTCCATTTCCCTATTTATTATTGTTATGTGCATCAAAATTATTATTCTAAACAGTTTATAAAATACCAATAGTCTAAACAATTAAAACAAGCCATATGGATGCCTTTTATTATAGTGACTAGGTAATAACCTGCACTCTATGTGTAATGAGATATTTTATAAAATATTATAATAAACTTTGATAATAAATATATTAATTTTATGTATTTTCCAATTTCCCATAATTATAAATCAATAGTATTTTGAAAAGTATAATTACTTTTTTGAAATATACAATTCACTATTATTAACTAATAAAAATTGCATTAAAATTTAGAACATGCATATTATATAATTAATGTGATTATTTAATTTCAAATAATATAAAATTAAACAAAAATGTTAGAAGATACACAAATTGTTATCAAATCTTTATTATTCAAAATCATTAATTATCATATATATTTTAATCATATTATGTAATTCAATAACTTTTATTTAAGAAATGAAAAAAAAATATTTTTTTCTAGATTACTAATTAATTTTATAGTTAGTTTAATAAAAATATAATATATGTTTAGATGCATTAACCTATTTTCTAAAAATTATTATAGGATAACACATGTCATAACTTATTTGTTGTAATGTTTCCCAAATACTAATATATAAATGATTTGATTAAAGATTAATTAATGTTTTAAAATAAGGAAGTATGAATTACAAATCGTAGAGAAAACAAATTATCTTTTTACAAAAAAAAAAAGAAAACAAATTATCTAGATTATTGGGAAAGTGCTTACATGAGAACATTAACATGATATAAGAAGTATCGTTATGAATCCCATATAGCAGTAATCTTTATAAAACATGTTAAATTTTTGACTATGAAATTTTCTTTGTAATATTTTCATATTTTTGAATAATATAATTAACTACAGCTAAAAATCGACACTATTTTTTACCTTTTTAATCATCCAACACTTTTTATTAAAATGTTCCATTAATCAGGTCATATGCATGAATCATGTTATAGCTTTAATATCGTATTTTAGTTTAAGTTGTATAGTTGTTTAGATATATAATAATAATAATATAGTTAAAACCCCAAATCAAGCTGTTAAAATTATTACTTTTATTTTTATTTTGACGCATGATTAACGTCTAAAGTAAATGATCGCTATCAGAATTTGGATCAATATGGTTTTCAGTGAGTGGTTGACTTGACTTATAAAGATGCAGCAGGCGTGTTCGACGGGATATGTGCTAATGCGGTTTCATTGACTTGACTCATGTAACACCTCATCTCACCTTCTTCCAAAAAGCATTGTATGAAGAAGCTTGAAGTGCAGTAACAGGAATCAAGAAACTGACAAAGCTAATAAAACATGAAAAATTAGGTGTTCTCTGCACTATTTCAAGAGTTAAATTTTCTAATATCTATGTGATACTAAATCTGCAGTTAGTATATGTCTAAGAACATCGCTGATAAATTCAGATTTTTTAACAAAAATCCTAATAACAAAAATCCTAAGTTTAAACTAACATTTGTAGTTGTTCAAGAAAAAAAAAATAACATTTGTAGATTTCATCAGTAAATCTCCACTTGGTATTATCAATAATTTAGATGTGAAAGTTAGAAATCGCATTGTTCCTATTGACTTTCATATGTTGGAAATGAGAAATTTATCTATATTTCTTCTTATTAAAAGAACTTTTCTGTTTACAGTGAATGCAGTAGTTGACATGTCTAAGAAAGTAATTTTTTTTTTAAGACATCAATGAAAATATTTTCTACAAATTTGTGCCACCACATAGAGGTATTCATCTATCTTCGTCCAATGATATATATGATGATCCTTTGCTTATAGATGTTTCTCATGTATATTTAGGTGATAAAATAATATCAAAGAAGTTTTGGATGGAAACACTGGAATACAATAACATAAGTTTGGGGGAAAGAGTTAAAAGAAGAAGATGAAGATGAAGAGAAGAAAGATCAAGGGAGATCCTCATTTGACATTGATTCCTCAAAGCTGTTATGGTGGGGTTACTGAATACAAAGTGTTGTCCGCGCTACACGCGGAAAATATGTTTAAATATATAATATTATGTATTTATTAAGTTTTTAATATGTTAAATATTTTTTAGAAAATATAATAAATATAAGTTTAAATAATACTAAGTCACAACAGTTAAAGATTTGGTAATTTTTATATGAGACCAAATTTTTAAAAAATCATTAAACAATTGAGTTTATTTATAAAAGATAATACAATGAATAATTCCTCATTATTTAAAAAGAGTAATAATAATTTGACATCAAATTGAAAGGATGATAGTTTGAAAGTAGAAAAAGAGAATAATGTAGAATTTTGTTGGAATATAAAGTTTGTTGGGTGAAGATTACACATAAAAGGTAAATAGTTGAAGAAGAAGGGAGAGATGATGATTGTAGATCATAATATGAGAAGGAGGAGAGATAGTTTTTACTTTCATTAGTGATTTAATGAGTAAATATTTTTTCTTTATTAAGGTTTTTAAGAGTCTTTATATGTTGTATTTTAGAATCTCTTGGTTTTTAAATTGCAGGAATAAAAAAATAATCATTTATATTTTTAATGGTTAATTGCCGAATAAAAAGTATCAACATTCATTTGTTTTGATTTATTAGAAAACCAAATACAGTAAAACATATATAAATTAATAATGCCGGGACTTTGAAATTTTATTAATTTATAGAGATATTAATTTATAAAAGTTTCTTTATTTAGATTTCTTATTTTAAGATATTTTTATTCTAAGATAAAAAAATATTAGATTTTAGTGTATATACATTAATTGTTATTTTTAAAGCTTAACATTTATATTAGTTTTATTATATTATTTGGTGTATATAATATATATTGCATAGAAATTAATGTAGTTTTAGATATAATATTACTAAATCTTATCAAAAATATATTAAGTGTTAAAAAAATATAAAGACAATTCCATTGTTAATATAAAACAAACAATATAATAAAACGTTCTTACTTATATAAAATATATATACATATAAGTTATTAATTTGTAATTTTAATGAGACCATATATTTACATAGAATTTTTATAAAATATTATTTTATTATTTTATCGATTTGTGTCAAATTTTGAATTGACCAAAATAAGATAGATAAAATTTATTAATTTATACAAATTATTAATTTATCGAGTATTAATTTATAGAGGTTCTACTGTAGTATTTTCTACTCTTTATGGATTTAGGTTGGGTGAACAAACCAACACATTTGGTGATATTTTATTTAAGTTTAAAGATCTACGACGAAGCTTAGTCTGCATGAAAAACAAATTTCTAGGGTTTGTATGATTTTCTCTAACTAAATACTTATAAGATGTCATCTCGTTTTAAATATCAATATATTTATTTAATATAATATTTGAAAAATTATTTAATATAATATTTGAAAAATAGAACGAAATATTTTTTTTATTTAAAATAACATTAATTTGTGTTTTAATAAATATTAGTTTGGATGTAATGGTTAAAGTTTCTAATTTTTTATTAATATTTTAGTAATCATGTCTAATTCTTTATTAAAATATCTAAAAATTTATATTAAAGTATTTATTTTTTATGTAACATATATTTGTTTATATATCATTTGATTTATTTTTTAAATATTATTTGAAGAATAAATAATTTGTAAGTATTAATTATAAGATATATATATATATATATATATGGATTATTTCTCTTTATCACAAAAAATATAATAATATAGAAATATTTTTTTTATTTAAAATAATACGAATTTTGTGTGTTTAATATATATTAGTTTAGATGTAATAGTTAAAGTTTCTAATTTTCTATTAATATTTTAGTAATCATGTCTAACTATTTATTAAAATGTCCAAAAAAATTATATTTATTTGTTTATTTTTGATGTAACATATATTTGTTTATATATTATTTGATTTAATTTTAAATATTATTTGAAGAATAAATAATTTTTAAGTATTTATTATAAGATATAAATTGGATCATTTCTCTTAATCACAAAAAATATAATAATGTATAAATTGTTTAATGACATGACAATATAAAAATTTATGATATGTTGATTTAATTTACCTATATGAGTCTTAATTACAAAGAAGGAAAACGATGAGAAAACGAAACAAAACCAATAAGTTAGATTAAAGAAGATGATTGATGGAAGGTGAGGTTATGAAACGGAGGTGGGAAATGGGAACGCAGAGGCTAAGAAGGAGAAAAATCTATGGCGAAGCTTTGTTTGCGTGAAAACAAATTTCTAGGGTTTGTATGACTTTCTCTAACTAAATACTTATAACATGTTATGTCATTTTAAATATTAATTTAATTGTTTTAATATTTATTCTATTATATATTTATTCTAATATAATATTTGAAAAACAGGATGAAATATTTTTTTATTTAAAATAACATTAATTTGGGTTTTAATATATATTAGTTTAGATGAAATGGTTAAAGTTTCTAATTTTTTATTAATATTTAAGTAATTAAGTCTAAATTTTTATTAAAATGTCTAAGAAATTTATATTTAAGTATTTATTTTTTATGTAACATATATTTATTTATATATCATTTGAATTAATTTTTAAATATTATTTGAAGAATAAGTAATTTTGTAAGTATTTATTATAAGATATATATATTGGATCATTTCTCTTTATCACAAAAATATAATAATGTAGAAATATTTTTTATTTAAAATAATATTAATTTGTGTTTTAATATATATTAGTTTAGATATAATAGTTAAAGTTTCTATTAATGTTTTAGTAATCATGTCTAACTCTTAATAAAATGTCCAAAAAATTATATTAAATATTTATTTTTATGTAACATATATTTGTTTATATATCATTTGATTTAATTTTTAAATATTATTTAAAAAATAAGTAATTTTTATGTATTTATTATAAGATATATATTGGATCATTTCTCTTAATCGCAAAAGTATAATAACATATAAATTGTTTAATGACATGACAATATAAAAATTTATGATAAATTGATTTGATTTGCCTATGTGGGTCTTTATTATAAAGAAAGATAATGGTGGGAAGATGAAACGAAGCCATTAAGTTAGATTAAAGAAGATGATTGATGGAATGTGAGGTTATGAAACGAAGGTAGGAAATGAGAATCGCATAGGCGAAGAAGGTGAAAGATCTACGACGAAGCTTTGTTTGTGAAAAACAATTTTTAAAGGTTTGTATGACTTTCTCTAACTAAATACTTATAAGATGTCATGTCATTTTATATATAAATTTAATTTTTTTAGTATTTATTTATTTTAATATTATATTTGAAAAATAGAAAATAGAATGAAATATTTTTTTATTTAAAATAACATTATTTTGTGTTTTAATAGATATTTATTTTTTATGTAACATATATTTGTTTATATATCATTTGATTTAATTTTTGAATATTTTGGTTAAAGTTTCTAATTTTTATTGATATTTTAGTAATCATGTCTAACTCTTTATTAAAATGTCCAAAAAGTTTATATTTAAGTATTTATTTTTTCATGTAACATATATTTGTTTATATATCATTTGATTTAATTTTTAAATATTATTTGAAGAATAAGTAATTTTTAATTATTTATTATAAAATATATATATTGGATTATTTCTCTTAATCAGAAAAAATATAATAATATAGAAATATTTTTTATGGGCTGAGTGTATAAATTTTTTAATGACATAGATGTTTTAAATGTTTTAATTAGAGGATTTTTTGTGCCCATGTAACATAGCTCTAAGGACTTTATATTCCCCTTTAGTATAGTATAGATTTTGTTATAGAAAAGTTCATACTACCCCCTTCTTTGTTAAATTTATTAAATGGATACTAGAGAAACTTAGAGATTTTATTCAAACAATTTTGATCAAAAAGAAAGAAACATATACATTTTTATTAGTTTTTACAGATATTAATCGGATGCACATGAATTAAAACAGAAATTTGATTTTTATTATATATATAAGAGGATAATTATACAATATTTTTAATCTTTTGCAATGGAAATTCTTAATTATTAAAATTAAAACAGAGAATATCATCTCTAATTATTGGATAATAATAATAATAATAATAATAATATTAATAATATTAATAGTAATAATAATAATAATAATAATAATAATAATATTAATAGTAATAATAATAATAAAGAGGACAATATGAAATTATGCCAACATTGTCACTGGTCCACTTTCAACTTTCTTGTTTCTTTTAATTTTTGTTCTTTTGTTTTCTTGTTTTCTCATCGCTCATTTTTTTCTTGTCTTTATCATCGGCCTTGATATTTATTCCATCGGCATTCAATTGTTTTTCTCGACATTCTTCGCTACAATAAGGAGCGTCACTGTATTTTTATGATACAAAAAACAATATTTAATTCAACTACTGTAAATCCACTAATACAAATAACAAAATAAATATACGTACTTGTACATGTAGATATCAGCTTTATTTGGATTTATCTTTTTCTTGCAAAGGATACATTCATTTGTGAAATAGCTTATGTTGTATAGACCTGTTGGATGAGCCATAAAATGCCTTTTAAATTATATAACTGAAGTTAGATGGGGACAAAGATGTTTCAGTCATAGATTGTATCTCATATAGCAAAACAAAGCTTGCAAACTATTTTATTTTCAAACTTATCCAATAATAAATGCTAAGTTATTTTAGATTTGTTTCTTAGTTATATATTAGTTTAAGTCATATAAAATATTTCTTTATAAGTAAAATTAAAAAAGGAAGAATAAGATATTCATATATGTATTAAACTTCAGTGACTCAGACATGACAATTTTTATAAAATTAATATTATCATATGTACATATATTTAAGTAAGATTTCTTTTTCTTATATTGCAACCTTATCAAAAGGTTGTGTAAGAAATTGACACATAAGCATAATTTTTAAATATAATAAATTGTCTCAAATTCTTATCTTCTTATTATTTAAATCAAACCTATTAAGAAAACATGTAATAATTACTAAGTTTTTAAAATTAGAATTACATTTTAATTCCAGTGACATGATGGCAATGTATGTTTGCGAGTAGTTGAGAACGATAGTAAGAGACTGAGGTGTGGGTGACAGATTATAGTGGATTATAGTTTTGTTATGTTGTTTTTGGATCTCTAGTAAATGGGTTTTATGAGTCAAGTCTATTAACTAAGGCCTAACATGAAAGATTCAACATCCTAATAAAATCAATCATAAACCAAGTTGATGTGGCGTCACTACAATGCTTGAGGAATATAATGTATCACATTCTAAAGAGATGGATTAACTTTATGTATGTAGATTTCTTTCATGGGTTAGCAATAATTTTCATTTGACACTATATCATTTGAATTTATATGATTCAAATTACCTGAATTTTGGGATAAGAGTAATTAAAATACTTTTTCTTGTTAAACTAATTTTTTCAAATATGTATATGAATCCAACAATTTTCTACAATATCTCGACTATCAATTTTTAGAAGAAAAAAATGAATTATTTAAATATTTTTAAAAATTAATCAAAATTATCCTCGACTACTCAAAACTATGTATAAAATGATCTGTAAATGTCCAAATACATGAATCAATCATACCATGACTCAATACAGTAAGAGCGTTATTTGCTAAAATAAATCTAGTGCTCGTTCATGTAGTGATTTAAAATATATTATATCTATATCTAAAGGGGCAATTCTCTTAAATAGCAATTTTTAAGTTTTTGTCACAAAATAGCCCTCAAAAAATAAAATAACCAAAATAGATTTTTTTAAAAAAAAAATTTTTGATTTTTTTTTTTGAAATTTGAAACTCTAATCCCAAACCCACCCCTTAACTCTAAACCCTAAAGTGCAAATTAGTTAACTCTAGGGGTATAAATGTATATAAATGAATTTTTTAGCTTCTAAAAAAACATTTTGGTCATTTTCTTCTTTAAAAACTATTTTTGTGATAAACAAACTAAAATGGGTTATCTAAGGGAATTTTTGTTTCACTCATGGAAGCGCTCTTGGATACTTCCTTGAAACTCATTTAATTAGGTGTGCACTGATCCCACTCTCTAATCATCGTCCGTATCCAGTCAACTTCACCATTGTTGCAGTCTCATGTATCTTAACCATCCTCCTCTTATGTGCTTTCATCTTCTAGTCTAGTTTCTAGTTTCAAATTTGTATCAATCTGTGTCTCCGGATGGTGTTCATCACCTCACCGGCTTATGGTTCCAGAAAGGTTTGATCACCTTTGCTGGCTTTGTGTACTGCCCTTTCAAATTAATATAAATCTACCAGTTGACAAAAAAAAAAAAGGGAATTTTTCTATGTCTAAAGAGACACACTATATATATGTATTAACTTAATATGTATTTAACCTTTATTCATCTGTTTTTCTGTTCATAGCATTAATTTATCTGCTATCACTCAATTATATATTTGAAAATGAACCTAGTCAACATAGACTAGTTTATCAAATTACTTTTGTTATTGGAAAATTCATACTATTTAATTTATCTTCTCTTGTTTTCTCTTTCTTCACCGGCCGTTTTTTTTTTGTCTTCATCAGCCTTAAACTGTTTTTCATCGGCTTTCGATTGTTTTTCTCGACAATCTTTGTTACAGAAGAAGTATCACTGTATTTTTATGACAAAACAACATCATATTTAACTCAATTACTGTAAAACCACTAATATAAATAACAAAACAAATATGGGTACTAGTACATGTAGATATCATCAATATTTGGATCTATTTTCTTTTCAAAGGCTACATTAATTTTTGAAATATTTTATGTGGTATATATCTGTTGATGGGGAGAAAGATGTTTCAGTCATTAGATTGTATCTTATATACTAGAACAAAGCTTGTGAACTATATTTATATAAATTGGATACAAATTGCTCACATATTTATTTTAACTTAGAAAACCTAATGTTTTAACATGTAACTTCAAAATTATAAAAGTACAAATGAAAGATAGTTGGGTAAAGAATGTTTTGGGATTGCGCTTTACCCATATACCCAGTTACCCACTATGCAGCTGATGCCGAAAGCTCTAAGCTTTAGGAAACTGAAGAGGAACAAAGCTTAAGAAACTATATGAAAGAAATGCCTGACATAAAGATCCCAAAAAGCAAGAAGATTGATTAAAGAAGCTTGACCCACAACTCATCGATATGACTTATTAGCAATGAAAATATACAAGTATTAGCTTGACAAGAGCTTCAAAATAAATGAACAACAGCAACAGAAACAAAAACAACAACAATAACGGAAAATAAAAAAGGACATGAATAAAAAGAAAACTTTGTTTATTTTTTTAAGACATTGATTTTCTCCACCTAGAAGGTGTTCTTCCTTTGACAAGCTTTGTCTTCATATTACTAGGTGTCTGAGTCTCATACCCAAAGTATTCTTCTCTTTCTCCATTATCACCAAACTCTTCACCATTCTTATCCAAAACGCTAACGCTAAAACCACTTCTAAACCCCAACTTCTTCCACCTAAAAAACCCTTTACTCCCACTACTACATTTCTTCTCAACCAGCTTCTCTAACTGCGTTTGCATTGCTTCAAACTCGCTCTTCAGCTTCGCCATATCCTCTCTCAATCTCTTTATCTCCATCTGCTGGACATTCATCTCGCGTTTGGACATGCACCGAGCTGGACCTGACTCTGAGTAGTGTGAACTAGAAGGGGTTGGACTGAACGTTGAGCCGCTCCAATCAGTGTTGTTGTGGCGGCTACGACTCATTTTCGCCTGCTCAGTGAGCAGAACTTGAATAACAGTTCTAACTGGTAAACGATCATTCTGCGCAACGTGAAGAGAAGCCTCCACTGATAGCTTCTTACTGTCTATTAGTCCACAAAGTTTCTTTCTTTCTTGCTTGGTCACTTTAGGATGTGCCTAAACAAATAAGCCAACTCTATTTGAATCAAACCCATCACAACTTAAAGCTTAAAGTTTCCGACTATGAATTTATCAAAACCGAACCATAGATACCTAAATATTGGTTGTCTATATATTTAAAAATATTAATTATATTTAATTTAAAAATGAATAAATATCATAAAATACTATTTATAAACCGATTGAAAATGAATTATCCAGTATTTAACCCAAATTTCACCAAACTATCTTTACTTTTTACTTTAATTATCCGAAAACGGGACAAACCCAAATTGGATAATTTTTTTTAGGATATAAACCGGTTATTGTTATTCGAATCAAACAAAAAAACTGGAATAACTGAACCAAAATTAAAACGAATGTTATAAAAAATACCCGAACAACTCATAAATCTCATTTTATTGGTTTGGAACACAAACAGCTCAGTAAAAAAATGATTCATCGGTCCGAAAAGCGAACACCCAGGACTAGTAAATACTCCCTCCGTTTCAAAATAATATATCCTAGAATTTTCACACTTATTAAGAAAACACGTAAAATTTTGATAATAAAAACATTATTTTTTGTGTTTAGCTATTTCCTATGATTTTTAACTAATCAAAATTCAGTAAACACAATTAATGTTTTTGAAATTTATAATTTACCATTATTATATACATTAAAAATATAAAATCTAAATCTTATTGAAACAATTTTTTTTTTTTTTAAACATTAATCATTTTGAAAAGGAAGGAGCACTAATGAATTAGAAGAAACTCATAAAACTTGACATTCACCTTGAGATAGGTATCAATTGCGCGGTATAAGCCATCTTCTGTTCCACGAGCATGGCTAGGGAGAGCTTCGGCTAAGGAAACAAACTCCACAAGACTTAAATCGCCATCAACGGCTACTTCAGCTAAGTAAGAGTCAACAAGCTTCGCCACTTTAACAAGAGAAGCACCAGACTTAACTCCTTCATTATCTAACCCTACGAACTTCTTAACCAAACGAGTCACTAGCTCCACGTCTAGCAACGTCCCACACGTGTGACTAAACGAAGGTATCATTAGCTCCTTGAGGGAAGGTTGGTCAAGCTGCCACGAAACCCTCTCCTCGAGCTCCGCCTTGTAGCTATGCTCTGCTCCGACGAGGTTCGCCGTTCTGAGGAGACGGAGGAGGAAGTCGCAAGAAACAGAGTCTTTCTCCGGTGGGATGATTCCGATGAGTGTTTCTACGTAGAAACGTTTTTTCATCACAAACGCCGTTACGGAGAAGCTCTCCGACTGCGGTTGTTGTTGGTTCGGACCGTCGGGGCTTGTTGTGAAGATGTCGGAGAGGTCAGGGAGCCACTTGGAAGCGTAGTGAGTGATGATGGAACCGATGAGATCAGGACGGACACCTTTGGCTTTGATCTGAGTTATGGTCTTAACGAAGTAATCAATGTCGTGAATGCTACTTTCGTCGAACAAAGAACATTCCATTTCTCCGACGGTGGTTGACGACGGAGATTTGACGGAGATGGTGGAAGATTCCGGTGAAGATGTTTTCTCCATGTCTTTCTTGCAGTGTGTGTGTGTTTTGTGAAGTGGGTAAGTTTATATAAAAGTGTGTAAGGAACTCACGGACGTTGTTCTGTTCTTTAAATGTCTTCATCGAAACGTCGTCGTCACATCATGACTATGAAGGCTAAATTACAAAGGAAATAACAATTTCTTGCCTTTTCCTATAAAAACAATCAAGTTAGATCATAGAAATCCACAAAATAAGACAAGGAAAAAAAAAAAGAATCTAGACAAGTTATTGAGTTTTTCAGTACAATTTTAGGAGGTAAAAACATGGCTAAATCATTAAAAATTCGGGTTAAATTAAGTGTATTAGATCAACTAGCAAATTGAGTATTATGAATTTCGATCTAAAATTAGGGGTGGGTAAAAAAAAAAAGAACCGAAACTGATTTAAACCAAACCAAAATCTATTATTAAATTGTTTGGTTTAAGATTTTTTTAACCCGAACCAACCAAACCGAAACCGAATCGAATCAAGTTAAACCAAATCGATAAACCAATTTTTTCTTTTGTATTATTTGTTATTAATATTATTATTATTAACGATGTTGGGTTTTTAAATTTTTTATTTACTTTATATAACTTCTAGTATTTTTAGAGGTTTTTGTTTTAATTTTTGGAATTTAGTTTATATAATTTATTTTTCATAGTCACCAACATGATGATTTTTATCCCATGCGTTATGTTTTAAAAAACGATTTCTCTTAAAAGAACTAAACTCGGAAAACCTGATTGAACCGAACCTAAACACAAACCAAACCGAAACCGATTTAAGCCAAACTAATTATGGTTTACTTCAGTTAGAAAAATTCTAGTACCGGATTATCTAAACCGAGTTGATAAAATAACCGAAGTGCCCACCCCTATCTAAAACCCCTTTCATAATCCAAAGAAAGGGGTTACGATGAGTACTGATTTTTAGTTAAGTATCTATAGATATATTACATTAGTACATTGCAATGAAAAGTTATTATTATATGTAATATCTTAAATTTCATTTTTATTATTCAATACAAAAAAATACAATGATTCTTCCTCCGGCTTAATTTTACTCAACAGAATGTAAATCAAACTTTAGATGATCAATTACTTGTTTCTCAGAAGAAAAAAAAATACTTGTTTCTAAGAACAAACAAATACTATTATGACTGAAAACAAGAATTTATTTACCAAAAGCCATATAATTAATTATATTTTACAAAAGTTTTCAAAAATTTATTCTTGTATATTACTTAGGAACAGTAGTGGCTACGAGGGGAAGCATTACAAGCACCCGCTTCTAGTCCACAAAAAAATATTTGCATAAATCAGTTTTTTAAAAAAAACTTTTATCTACAAAATTTATAAAAGTGGCCAATTTTTTTTAAATTGTTTGTGGTCTTTCTTATGTTAGGACCGGTACTGCTTAGGAATAATTAAATATGATTTCTATGAATGATTTAAATAAAGATTAACTATTTTCAAGTAGTGATAGAGATCCTATTATCACAATTTTCACTTTTTACTGTTTTTCTTCTTTCAGTGTGATGTTGCATTGTGTGTGTAAAGTGTGTAAGCAACTTACGGACGTTGCTCTGTTCTTGAAAAGTCTTCATCGAAACGTCATCGTCTCATCATGACTCTCAAGGCTAAATTCCAAAGGTAAGAACAAATTCTTGCATTTCCTATAAAAAAACAAATCAAGTTATAGATATTATAAATCCACAGAAATAAGACAAAAAAAAAATCCAGACAAACTATTCAGATTTCCGGACAATTTTGAGGCTTTTAGTGCTAAACAGAGCAAAATTTTGAATTACACCAGAATTACCATAAGCAAAACCTAAAAGTCATATAATTGAATGACGTTTAAAATGAAACTACCACTCACATTTCATTTTACGTTCTAGATTTATGCCACATATTAAAAAAATATATGATTTTATATATTTCTAAGATAAAAACATAATTACATATACACCTAATCATATTTTAACCAATAGAAAAATAAAATAAAAAATATTATTAATAAATTTTGCATTGAAACTCTAAAACGACAATTACTTTAAAACATAATTTTTTTCCTAATAACAACAATTAAATCGAAATGAAATGAGTATTAGTCTATTACACAATTTTGGGTTTGAAAAAATACAAGTTTCGTTCCGAAACTTGCTGGTAATAAAAAAAATCAAGATTAATTGGTAATCGTAATCTAACATCATAATTTTCATTTTTGACATCTGTTTTTGTACCAAAAACAAAATTACGATTAATTGGTTAGGCACTAAGTCATTATCAACGTTTGTTTGCATACAGCGAACTTTTGAAATAGTTAGCTAACCTTGTCAAAGTCATAATCGCTCTTGTTCCTGTTCTGTTTTGGATTCAACAGATTTAAGTTAAGATGGTTTCACATGACTAGTTGATTAAGCTTCTTTTTTTTTTTTTTTTTTGAGAAAGGGCCTAGTTGATTAAGCTTTTGCAAATCATTATTTCCGGACCATCGAGCAATCCTATGAAGACATGATTATTGGAGGGTTCTTATGGTGGTGGGGTTCTTAAATTTCTTATTTAAGAATCGTTTCTTAATTTTTTTTAGTTAAAATTAAGAGACAGTTCTTAAATTATGTTAATAACATCACTCTAAAAATTTTTCAATAAACATGGCCTGAGAATCTGATCAGTGATATGCCAAAACTGATTGTCCGTCATGCCAAGTATAAATAAATAAACCAAAAAAAGAAGTATAAATAAAAATTGTCTTTGTTGACAGAACAAGAAAAGAAAGCCACAAACATTGTAATCGAACGGATTACCAAAAAAAAAAAAAAAAAACTTTGTAATCAAACGACACGAAAAGATTGAAGGTAAAACATGTGTAAAAGATATGAGATGGGGCCATATAGCTGGTTCGGGACATAATCCTACCGTTGGAGAGGATTGAGAGGCTGAGAAGAAGATTGAGATAAGAGATTATGTGAAGACACAATCTTCTTTCAGTTCCACTAAAAAAAATATGATATTTTAGAAAAGAACAAAATACAATTTTTAATACGTACAAACATGGGAACATAGACGTGTCGTCAATATTCTCTTAGGACAATTAACGTACGTGTGGATAAAAACAGAGTCGAAAAACAGACAAATGTAATTAAAACTATATTTTTTTCATTTGAAGATGATGCATGCACTACACAACATTGTATTGTATGGTGGCTATGGTCCCATTTTTTTTTTTTTTTTTACTAAGAGGGTCTGGATCCATGGATTTGAATATCTTTTTGGACGAAGTAACCATGTAATTCAACTCTTTTTTTCAACAATATACTCTTTCCAACGCGATTTGAATGGTTATCTAGTAGAGACAGCCTGTATTGATGTAGTTAAATGGTAGGCGAGACATGTGAATCTGCTATAACATTTGATACGTTCAAGCTTCCTTCGAAACTAAATCACAGTTTCTACCGATTTTCTACTATATGTAAAATACATTAAACATGTTTAAACTTAGTTTCTACCGATTTTAGATTTTAGTAATGTATAGATTATGAGTTTTACACGTTTTAGAGCAATATATTAAGTGCAAAATGTGTATTCCAAATATTTTTAGATTAATATTATTTATGTAGATGATGTATTCTAATTTTAGTAGATTCAATAAAAAAACGTGGATTTCATTTTCCACTTCATAGAATGTCAATTCTACTGTTTGTAGAACAAAATCTGAAATTTTGGTTTAAACATTTTTAGAACTCGAAAAATACCTCTAATTTGATATATGTATTTTATTCTTATTTTTTAATTTTTTTGTTTGTAAAACTATTTATTTGATTTATTTACAAAAATAAAAATGACATTATAAGCAAAAATGGTACAAATTTGGAATTAGTCTAATGGGATAATGTACTTGTTTTTTGGCTTAAAAAAACAATTTTTCCAAAAATTTAAAAGTCACATATTTAAGTTACATTGAGAGAAATCTTCTATACAAAAGAGAGTTAAACTACATAGTTGGATGTCATGTAGATTCATGGCAGGCAAACTCAGACCACTGAGGGTTTGGCTGGATTATCAAAGATCCAATTTCCGAATACTTGAGAGTACATTTTTCTAACCGCACCTTCGTGATTTCATCGAAGTCCTCAGAGCTTCTTAACTCCCAAAATAGATATGTGGAAATTCAGGGGTCCCCAACGACATCTGAATCCTATGCATTTCCTTTGTTTCTATATCCTTTAAGTATTAGATTATGTAAAGGAGAGGCTGATCCTCTCCCAGGATCAGCTCTTTCAAATTCGCCACCTCATGACAAAGAACTATGTTATTCCCATTCAGTAATTCATAGTCTGTTAAAAAAAAAACTATTTGTTTCCATGCTCATTTAAACATGTTAAAAGTGTTAACCCAAGATTTAGAAAGGGATTCTGTAATCCATGATATATAATGTTATTTATTACATCCCAAAAGTTATGTTCTTGGATAAAACACAAACAACATAATCAACAACGATTATGGACCATGATATCAATGCACATTTCTCTTCACAAAATGTTAAAGTTTCAAGCTGCTTTACTTAGGATCCATACCTCTTAACCCTCTCATCAATCCACTCTCTCATATCCTTCAACACGATCACAACATTCTCATCTGGCTCTCCCTGGATCAATGAATGGTACATCCCATCATAAAGCTTCAGTGTTTTATCAGCACTAGATGCCTTCTCATATAGTAACTTGGACGATGAAGGACACGTCACTCCATCAGCTGTCCCGTGCACCGTCAGAAACGGACTAGTTACTCTCCCGAAATTCTCCTGCACGTATTGTGTCTTCCTTAGTAACTCTCTCATTGTTCCAACTCTAGGCTTCCCTGTGTATCTGTAAAGCAACATCCAAACTTGCTTTTAAAACATTGGTCTAAAGAACATAATTGGTTGCAAAAGAGATAAGAGACAATGGCAAAGTCTTAAGATTCTAAAACCATGGTTAAAGCAAGTCTCTTAGAGAGGGTCTCTTAGCGAATATAAGAGATGTATCTTAGTTTTTTTTAAGTTAAAAGCTAAGAGACGTCTTTTATATTCGCTAAGAGACCTTTCCTAAGAGACTTGCATTAATCATGCCCTAAGTATTTTATGATACTTGAACATGGACCGGCCCTTAGATTTTTGGAGTCTTAAACAATTTAGTTAAAAAAAAAAATAACTTGAAGGCTATATTCATTTGTATTAACTCAATTTTTTTTGGAGGGGCTCAACGCTAATGTTTCACTTGGCTATGTCCATGACCAACTCTGCTTGATCATTACATCACTAAGCTATATATATGTTTGCTTCAAAGAAGTTTTTTATATTACCTTTGTGGGTTAGCTGCGATGATCTTGAGCTTTTCCGGGTCATGGATAGCTTTACCAACCATCTTATTATCCGGCATTGCAGCCCACGTATCAGCCAAGCCAAAGAGGAGACCGTAGGCGAAAAGATGAGTCTTGCTTGGCTTCATATCCTCCGGGATAACAAAGAGAGGAGCCGAAAAGATCAAACCGGTCCAAGTATCAGATTCGGATTGAAAGTACATGAGAAGTGTGGCAAGACCTCCCATAGATTCACCAAAGAGGAAAGCAGGGAGATGCTTATATGGCTCGCTGTAACGAACATGCTTAAAGAATGACAATGATGTTGCTGCAACTTTCTCCATATCACCTGATAAAACCAAACAAGAAGCCATGTCCTAAGGTCTTTACTCACCCAAAACACATTCAACTTAAAAGCAGTGAGACTTCAGTTTCAAGTAATCTCTCTGTTTGCCTTCATTTACTCATCAACTAAAGTTAAGATTTTTCAATTAACCAATAAGATTCAAAGCAGAGTTCTTCAAAAGGAAAACAGAGAAGAGAACGAACCTATGTAGCACAAAAGATCCTAAAGATTTTACTTTTTTTTTTCTGTAACACATTCAACTCAAAACCTTAATCTACATTGAGACTTCAGTTTCAAGTAATCACTCTGTTTTGCCTAAAACATTTACCCATCAACTAAAGTCAAGATTTTTCAATTTAACCAAAAAGATTCAAAACAGAGTTCTTCAAAAAGAAAACAGAGTAGATAACGAGCCCATTAGCACAAAAGATCCAAAAAATTTTACATTTACTTTTTTCTCTGTAACACATTCAACATAAAACCCTAATCTACAGTGAGACTTCAGTTTCAAGTAATCTCTCTTTTTTGCCTAACATTTGTTGATATTTTTTCAAAAGAACTGAAGAAACAGAGTGGAAACAGAGCAACTAACGAACCCAAGTAGCAGCGGACGCCATCGGAACGGCCGTGACCGAGAAGATCGGCGGCGAAAACGGCGTAACCCCAATTGGAGAAGCTGATGCAGATCTTCTGGAACATCCAGCTCGTGTCGGATCCGTACCCGTGAGACATGTAAACCGTACCTTTGATCTCCTCACCATCTAAGGGAAGAAAGCTCTGCGTGAAGAGTTTGCCGTTTGGTGTTTCGAAGTAGGATTTGGTGTTGCGTACACCTTGAGAAGTGTAGTACTCTTCCTCCGGCATGTCTCCCCAGAAATACGGCGGCGGTGTCGCCGGAGCTGAATTTGTTGACTTCTCTGCCTCAGACGACATCGTTTTTGCTTTCTTTTTCTTCTTCTTCTTCTTCTTCACTGAATGGTTGGTGGAGTTTGAGAAAGTGAACGCACGAAGGAGACAAATGAGTATATATATAATATAATTAAAATTGATTAAAAAGATAATTAGTATATTTATGAAAGTTTTTATTATTACAGAAACAGTAAAGAGTTATGTATTCGGCCGTTTCTGACAATGTAAGTAAACCATTAATCATTTTGCCACATGTGGTAAATAATCACTTCTTCCCTTTATTTCTTTTTATCTTTAACAAACTATTATTATAACTTTGTAAAAAATTAAGAAAAAGCAATAACTATACATCAAAATTTTCAAAAAATATTTTTTTCTAAACAAGAAAAAAAATCTAAAACATCTTACAATTGAAAATTGAGACATTATATTTTTCTAAATGACTTTGATTCATTTATTACAAATTATATTATTCTTATGGCAGTGTTATGAATATCCACAAGAATTGAATGTAATAATATATCTCTATGTTTCATAATAAGTGTCATTTTAGATTTGTGCACACGAATTAAAAAATATTTAATTTTATATATTTTTTATATAAAAACATTACTTCCTATATATCTAACCATATTTCAACTAATAGAAAAATTAAACTGAAAAATTAAATTTTTAAATTTTGTATTAAAATACGAAAACGATATTTATTTTATAATAAAAAAATTCTATAAGACGACACGACACGGAGGAAATATGATTAAATTTAAATAACTAAAAAACAGGAGCGATAAATGATTGATTTTTTTCAGCTCACCAACTACGCTGGGGTGGGGTCGGATAAGGTTTGGTGGGGTCGGTAGAGTTGGTGCGCAAAGTTGGTGTGAGGATCCGGCCCGACTTGACCTGGTTCATGTTGGATAAGTCACCTACTCCACTTCGGTTCGCTTGTATGTGCCTACCTAACCCCATAGATTATACCGTCTGTCCGGTTTTATTTCAGCTTTTTGGGGAAATAATTAATCAGTGGGCATATACAAATATGTTTTAAAACCCATTGGGCCTTTTTCTGATATAACTGTTGGCCCATTGATTGATACTTCTCTTTCCAGACAAAACCTATCTATAGTTCATCATAATTGTGATCGAATTTATATGCTAACGTAAATTAAATTTCTATTATCATTTGTATAATTTAAAATTTACAACCGATCTATACTATTGTTTACAAAATAATTTTTATCTGTGAACTCTCACGTTAAAAGTTATACTAATTAAAACTGTTGATACATTTCTAGTCGTTACAAAACTCCATAAGTTCCAGTGGTATTTCTCAATGAATTTATTAATTATGTTTAATGATCAATTAGATTTAATCATCATATTATAATTATCTATAAAATTATTTATTTTGTTATTATATAAAACTATTTTATGTTATTATGTAATTATATTATTTATTGGAATATTATCTAAAAATAATAAAATAAAAAGAAATTATATATTTATTAAATTAAAGAGAAATGGAATTATAATTAGTTATAGTGAAAAAATTAAAATTTAACACAACAACTGATATGATCATTGGCTAATTTTAGTGGAATGTGTTTTATAGAAATTTTGCTTATGTATAAAAAGAACTCGATAGTGTTGGTTCAGATTAATCATATTTGATTAGTGAAGTTCAAGTCATACATAGAATAAAGTTTTTAACATTGAGAACATATATACCATTAGGAACTCCTTCCATGCTTCAATCATTTCTTCATATACAACAAAAATTAAGGCAAACTTTAAAAATGATCTTTCTTGATGATTCAGACAAATTTACCTAATTGTCAACAAACATATTAAGATTTATGTACAATGCAACATTTTGTGAGTTTATCTACCGGTTCAGACCATGACTTTTTTTCTTATCAGTAAAAAGATTATATTCTCATGAAGTATTTTGACTGATTTGCCATCTAGTTCGCTTTGCATCTTCTAGCCACATGTTCCTACTAGCTGATTAGGACATGTATCCATAGGGCCATGTAATGCAGATCTGAGACCACAAGTCCACTAAGATCACCAGATCAAACATGACTGTGTGGCAAGTGACTTAAGAGATCTCAATCTCTTTATCTTCATCAATCTTCACAACGAAACATCTTTTACTGGATTTTCATACATTCCAAGATAAGATAATTTGGGTAACCTTTAAGAAGCGAGTCATGCTCCTCACACCCTCCACAACCTTGCTGCAGGCTCGGTCCCTGGCATAAACGGAAGATTAGGGCACACGTGTGCAACAAAAGAATTTCATTACATATATTTTCTATTTTCTTTCAAACCATTACATATGTTATCTTTTTGTTATTTTCCTACATATTTTCTGTTTTTGGTTTATGGTGAGTAACATTTTTATAGATGTGTTGGACCGGCGCTGGCTGCAAATGTACAATTCCATATCTAATCTCCAAATTGTATTCATAAAATTAGAAAATAAAAAGACAATTTAATCCAAAAAGCAAGTTTTTTTATTTAGAGTAAAACGTCTAGAAGTAGAGCACCTCCAATTGGGGGTTTTCTCTAAAAGTTTCTCCACAATTAAATATTAATCTTTATATATACATATACTGTGTTTTTCCGCCAAAACCATAATTCTTTGTTTTCCTGCCAAAACCGCATCCCAACAAAACCGCACACCAAAACTGTGAAATTGAGTTTTCCCGCAAAACCGTAAAATCATGTTTTCTCGCCAAAACTGTAAAATTGTGTTTTCCCACTAAAACCATAAAATTTATTTTCCCCCTTCAAAACAGCAAAATCGTGTTTTCCGCTCACAGCTTGTTTTCGGCCATAATTGTAAAAAATATTTTTTTCTAAAATCGTAAAATTGAGTTTTTCTGTCAAAACTGTAAAACTTGTGTTTTCCCACCAAATTTTTAAATATAGTAATTCTCACTAAAATTACAAAATTATTTTTTCCGCCAAATTACAAAATTGTATTTTCTGCTAAAACTATATAATATGTTTTCTAAGTCTAAATAATATTTTTATTTTCAGCCCCAAAATGATGTTTTATATTTAATAAATTTTTTTTGTAACACATAATAACTATTTAAACTATAAAACTATTGTTCATGGGTTAACTATTAAAACTATTAACTTATTAATTTAAATGAGTTATAGATTGATCCAATCCATTTAATAAATGAATTTGTTTTATCCATTATTCATATAAGCTTAAAACCATTTAGATATGGTTTTATTTGGATTGGTTTACCCATTTTGACACCCCTACATATACACATACATGTATTCCTCGTATATTAAAGAAATTTTGGAAAGAACCCTTAATCTCATTAAGGATGCTCTAAATCTTCTTATTTGGAGTAGGATGCCAGTTTTCCTCTCGTGCTTAAATGTCTTCCTGTTTATGAGTTATATTTTTGGGAAAATTGCTTTTTTAAGCCAAAAAAATAGGTACATTGTCCTTTTAGGCTAAATAAAACACTAATTGTCCTATTAGGCTAATTATTTTTAAAATGGCAATAATACCCTTAAATTTTAATTAAAATTCGAAATTATAATTACTAAATAATTAATAATATGTATATTAATTATTTATGTAACCTAAGTAATAATAAAAACAACAGTTAATTATAAAATCAAAAGTACAATTAGTAAACCAATTAGTAAACAATTATAATATAATTATATAATCTAAATAATTTAAAAAAAAAAATTTAAATACAATTAGTAAATAATTATAATATATATAATTAAATTATATAATCTAAATAAGTTTTTATTTAAACTAACAATTCAATTATAAAATCGAAATTACAATTGTAAATAATTATAATATATTTTATTTTATTTTTTAGAAATAACTAAAAATATATATATATTGACAAAATATATATATATATATATATATATATATATATATATATATATTAAAAAAATAACACACAAAAAAGATGGTGTGAGGAAGGGCTTAAGACATTTTTTTTTGTTGAAAATATCGAGTATTTAAGATATGAAAATCGAAATATTTCCAAATATTTTCTTCCCATATTTTCGGAACAGATAAATCTTATCTATATAATATGTAGAATACAATAAATATGTTAGAACTCAACTTATACGGGTTTTAGATTTAAAGTAATGTGTAGATTCTAATTTCTACGTGTTTTAGATTTATAGTAATGTGTAGATTCTGATTTCTACATATTTTAGAATGACATGTAAAGCGTGGAATGTGCATTCCAAAAAAATTTAGATTATCAATATTTTTGTAGAACTCATATTCTAAATAGTAGATTCAATGAAAAATGTAGATTGCAGTTTCTACTAATCGGAATACGAATTCTATTTTTTGTAGAACGAAATTTGAAATTATGAATTTAACATTTTTAGAACTGAAAAAAATATCACTAAGTTTATATTGATATTTCATCAGTATTTCCTATTTTTAGAAATTTTTTTAGTTTGTAAAACTATTTATTTGATTTATTTTCAAAAATACTAAGGGGCATTATAGGCAAAAATGATGCAAAATAGAAATTAGCCTAATAGGACAATGTACCTATTTTTTTGGCCTAAAAAAACATTTTTCCCATTTTTTTATGTTTATAGGTAAAGTGGAAAGTGTTCATCAAAGAATATCTTTCCATATTTTAGAATATTGAATGATAACAAAATATAAAAATATTGAATGATCTAAGTTAGATAAATAAACAGAACTATAAAAGATCTTTTAAAATGTGATTTAAAAAATTGATGGTAAATTTATCGTTTTTGATGAAAATATTTGGTAGATTTTACCGTTATAGTTGATTGGGTAATACATATACTAATAAATATTTATAAAATAATTACACTTAGATTAATGATACAGCAGAAGCTCTGCACACCAATCAGGAAGAAACAAAATAGAGATAAGATAATTTGATATGAGAAGGATATGTAAAAATATAATTATAAGAACTAATGACTAGTTTAATATCGGGGGAAACCATATAAAATATACTAACGAATAAGATAATAAATATATTCAGATAAGCAGCTTCCTCGTATATTATTGACATTCGTTATTGAAAAGTACATAAATCGGTGTACCCATTGTTTTCATTTATTTATAAGCAGGAACATGCATGGGAACACAATTATTAATTATTGACTTATTATATCATTAAAGTTTAAATGGTTTACTTTTTATATATAAAGATCCCGAAATTGATGTCAAAAAGATTCTGTAATTATCTAGTCATAGACAACATCTTGATTTGTTCTGCCAGCTAGGTAGATGGCTTTATAATTATTGGTCTCATCTATTGATTTCAATTATACAAACAAAATTATATAAGCGCTGTTTTTTTTAAAAAAATAAATGTTTTAAAGAATTCTTTTTTCACAAAAATGATTTTATACTTTATAAATTATTATTATTAATAATAATAAATTTTAATTTTGTAAAAAAATAAATTAATTCATTAAATTGTTAATGTTATAACAAAATATACTAATTTCTGATTTATTAATCAATGTGTTTTTAATATATGTAAAAAAAAATCTATTAATATAAAACAAAGATAATATATTTTTAGGACAATTTTCTCAAAAATCATTTTTTACGTTTTTGTCACCAAAATAGCATTCAAAAAGAAAAATAATTTTTTATTTTGAAATTTTCAATTTTTATTTTTTATTTTTAAAATTTTGAAACTTTATCCCAAAACTCCACTCCTTAAGTCTAAAACCTAAGTCTAAATTAGTTAACACTATGAATATAAGTGTATATTTATCTCTTTAATGAAATATTTTGGTTATTTTTCTCTTTAAGATCTATTTTAGTGAAAATAAACTAAAAATAACTATTCAAAGAATTTTTCTATTTTTTAAGTTCTTTGAGACTTTTTTTTTGTCAACCAACTGTAAATAATTTTCTTTTAAATGATGGCTGTGATTTATAAAAGAAAAAAGAAAGAGAATGAAAATCAGAATTTAATAAGTTACAATATAATTTATTTCCAAAAAAAATCAGGATTCAATCAATTTTGATATAATATATTTCCAAATTATTCTAAAACGAATAAAAAATAAAAAATAAATAAATAGTATAAGCTAACCAGAGAGGGGGTAAGGAACACAAACACAGAAGAAGATCGCTGGATGAACCTAACCTCCACATGCTTCTTCTTCTATATGCCACTCTTCCTCCAACACACTTATCATTTCTTGTCTTTGCTGTCTTTTGGGTCCATCAATCATTTAAATATTTCCCCACTCATAAATTTACTTTATCTTACAACTCATCCAATATTTTAATTACACGACAAGTAGGCTTCAAAAACATATATACTTTTTGTCTGAATATTATGTTTTGAAGCAAAAAAACAGACTCTGAAAACATTCTGATCTCTGGAGAATGCTCCACGCTTCTCCGCTGCCACTGTTAATAGAATTGAGAAGAAACCAAAGGGTGGGATAATGGTGGCGTGGAAGTCGTGGATTGTTGCGGAGAAAGCTCGGAGATGTTTAAGAACCATGTTCTTTGTTGCAGCAATGACAGCGTCTCTGTTAGCTTCGTCGTTGCCCGTTCTCATCACTGTGGCTGATGTGGTGGTTCCTTGTCTTATAGTCTCCAGCATCACGTGCCTCACGTGCCACTCCGCTTCAGAACATCTTCGTCAGTATAGTTTCAAGACCTCTTTCATTGATGTACCACTCCTCTCGCTCCTCAGATCTCTCGCCATCATATGTACGAACACATTCTCCTCTCTCTCCTCCACTTGCAGAATCATTACTTGATGTTGTGCTCTGATTCATTAAGCTTTCCACTGATGAAAACAGGTCTCTCTTGGCTATGTGAAGACGCAAGATTGGCTTATGGTCCTTATCTTGAGACAGTGATGTCACTTTCCTTTGGAGGGTTTCTTCTTCTTTTGGTTAAAGCTTTTGTGTTCACTATGAAACCTCACATGGAAGGAAAGGTCTATCACCTGAAGATCTCATGGGCAATGCCGGTTTTGTTACTCTCATCTGCGGTTTTCGGTTTAGCTCATGTCGTGGTAGCTTATCGAAAGACTTGTGGAGCAAGAAAGAAGCTCATGTACCACAAGATTGACCAAGAAGCTGTAAAATACTTTACTCTATTGTTGTTTCACCTATTAGCTTCTCTCTTGAGCTTAGAGCTAATCTCTTATGTTTTCTTTCAGGTTCTCTCGTCTAAATCTGGTTTCTTGGGTTACAAGAAGGCTCATCGTCAATCTTTCACTAGATCAAACTGCAAGATCTTAACGTTTGCCGGTGATTTCAGACAAAACTCTTTCAGGGGAACAACTTTGGACAGAGAAGAGGTGATACAACCAAGACTACTTGCAAATGCAGACAGTTTATTCATCAAGATCCAAGGGTTAAATGTTCATTACAAGAAGTGTTCTCCAGCGGAAGTGAATGCAAGAAGGGTTAGACAACTAGACAAGCAGATGTCAAACTTAGTAGTGCAAACTCAAAGCAACCATTTGCACCGAAGCTACACCATTCAGCCTGATAGATCCTCCTTATATGATCCTCTGTTAGCGAGTTATTCAACCACACCTATTAGCTTGTTCAACAAGGATGATATGAATCCTGGTGATGATCTGGAGAGCAATGAGAATGTTGGTGTAGTTCTAGTCCATGGGTTTGGTGGAGGAGTCTTCTCTTGGAGACATGTAATGGGAGAACTGTCTCTTCAGGTTGGTTGCAGAGTGGTTGCCTATGACCGGCCTGGTTGGGGCTTGACCTCTAGACTTATCCAGAAAGATTGGGAAGAGAGAAACCTACCTAACCCCTACAAGATTGAAAGCCAGGTGGATCTGCTACTTTCTTTTTGTACCGAGATGGGGTTTTCATCAGTGGTGCTAGTTGGCCATGATGATGGTGGTTTGCTTGCTCTCAAGGCTGCTGAAAGAGTACAAGCCACTACATCCAAAAGCAGTGTAAGAGAATTCAAGTTCCTTTACAAGTTTATTTATGACTCATGTTATTTGCAACTAAAGAAACCTTTGTTGTTGAATGATCCACAGGTTTCAATCAAAGGGGTGGTTTTGATAAACGTTAGCTTATCAAGAGAAGTAGTTCCTGCTTTTGCGAGGATACTTCTTCATACATCACTTAGAAAGAAGCATTTGGTTCGTCCTTTGTTGAGAACAGAAATAACCCAACTGGTGAACCGGCGGGCATGGTGTGACACCACCAAGCTGACCACTGATGTCTTAATGCTCTACAAGGTAATCACTATACATAACGCCATTGAGACTTAAAGCAGTTACTTAATGCTTTTCATGTGGGGGTGTTTCAGGCTCCTCTGTGTTTAGAAGCTTGGGATGAGGCACTCAATGAGATAAGCAAGTTATCATATGAGATGATTCTTTCACCTCAACATGCATCAGCTCTGTTAAACTCCATGGGAGACCTTCCGGTCTTAGTTGTTGCCGGGGCTGAAGATGCTCTTGTTCCTTTGAAATCCTCACAAGCTCTAGCTTCTAAACTCACCAATTCTGTAAGTTTTGCATCTTCTCACCTAAACTTCGCTCTTCTTTTTTTAACACAAATCTTGTGTATTAACTGTGTGTGTGTTATACAGAGATTCGTAGTGATATCTGGATGCGGACATCTGCCACATGAAGAGTGTCCTACAACACTTGTATCCGCTCTCGTCTCCTTCATTAGCAGACTGATACCTAAACTACCAAACTCCTAAAAGTACCTCAAAAGACAAAAGTCTGATGAAACAACAACACCTGCAAGAACTCAGCAGCTCTTAACTAGGTCAAGTGAATGTATATTTCTCAAACACAACCTGTGCTTCTCCTTTGTGTATCATGTAAATAAGATTTATATTCAGAGAAAAAAAAACACAAATCCTTACCCTTATATTGCTTACAAGCTTCTCAGGCGATGATATGAACAAACCAGATAGTTAGAAATAAGTTTTAAGATAATCATCACATACATATGCATAAAGATAGATAAATCAACTAGCGTCTCTAACACAAAGTACGCCGATGGAAGAACAATATAATAAACGGATCCTAAACAAAGAGCTCTTAAGAAACAGAGAAGCAAGGCGCAAGGAGTGGTAGAGAGACCTATTCCTTGGCAGATTTGTTGATGAGAGACTTGTGGATGTGAGGGATAACACCACCACCAGCTATAGTGCCTTTGATGAGAGTATCAAGCTCTTCATCTCCACGAATCGCAAGCTGCAAGTGCCTGGGGGAGATACGTTTCACCTTGAGGTCCTTGCTGGCGTTACCAGCCAACTCCAAAACTTCTGCGGTCAGATACTCCAGTATCGCTGCGGTGTAAACAGCTGCAGTTGCTCCAACCCTTCCGTGAGCAGTGGACCTAGTCTTCAACAGCCTATGCACCCTTCCTACAGGGAACTGCACACACACAAAGGTTCAAGAAAACAGACAATGACGAATCAAATCAGTTTTTTGTTGTTGCTGTTAAGACCTTAAACTACTCTCCACTAGGTTAACCATGGCTAGTATCCATTACTATCTCATTGCTAGAACCAATTAACCATAGCAATGGAACAAGATCGAGATACAGAAATCATCAAAAAGCATGGTTTGAGTTTCTGAAATAGAAGAAAGTGTGTTTATAATCTGAGAGCCAAAGACATCCAACAGTTTAAAAAACCTCACAGCTTCAACACCAAAAGAAGATTCAACAAAACACACTCTCAAAATAGCATAACCATGACTAGTCCGAGATAAAAGAAAAACTCAAATCTCCACCCACCAATGAGAAACTTCACAAGGTTCAAGACTCAACAAAGGGTTCAACGAAAACACAAATCTTCATTGCTAGAACCCACCAGTGAGAAACTTCCTTCAACACTCAAATCAAGTTAGCTCTTTTATTGCTGTTACAACCTTGAACGACTCTCAAATATACCGCAACAACGAGTAACGCCACCTAACGCGATCTAATTATAAGATTCGATTCCTAAAGATAGAGACTTTGATTTTACCTGAAGACCAGCTCGAGCAGAACGGGTGATGGGTTGTTTCTTCTTGTCCTTATCCTTCTCGCTACCGCTGGGTTTCCCCATTATCAAACCCTTTGCTCCTTTCCCCGACATTTTCCCGCCAAAAAGTTTCACACTTTACGCTGATTGAGAGAGGGGAGAGAGATCGCACCAGAGGAGATGAAGAGAAAGAGCTCGCGAGAATCGATAGATGTTTCCCACACAGAGAGAGAGAGAGAGAGAGAGACAAAGACAGTTGACGATTTTACCCCTCTACATCTACGCTAACTACAGCTTACAAAGCCCAAGCCCATAAACCCAGGTCAAATTCATATCATAAATTGCAAATCAGGTCCCAGATTATTATATAATAACGAAAAAGACCCCGGGAAAAGAAAATGTTACATTGATAACACAATTTGATTCAGAAGAACCGAAGAGGTCTCCATTTTTTCCTTTCTTTTCTCTGTATATTGAATCTGGTAACACAGCAAAATAGAAAAAAGGTTTTTCATTTTGTTAAGCATCATAAAATGGTATTTCTGCGGCTTTTTCTTCTTTGTTGTTGATGTAAAAGCCTTCAATTTTTTTATCAACTTTATCCACACTATGCTTCATTCTCCTCAATTCGTTTTCTTCTTGATTTGGTGTCGTTTACAAGATCATGATGGTTCCGTCTTCAGAGGCGTATGACTCACCAGTTGGTGAAAACCTCACTCAGTATACGGGGCTATGATGAATGCCCCTTGTTGCATCATGTGTTCACACAAAGTTCACACAAAGACAAGCACAATCAGAAACCAAAAACCTCATCAACGCTCTTGTTTGAATAATCAAAATTCCTCTATGTCACTAAATAAGATGGCACAATCAAAAACCAAACCAAAAAAATGGTTTAACACAATCTGATTTGGGTATGCTTGATCCTTATACGAAGGATACTTTAAGACAATCTGATTCAGTTATGGTTTTTCTGAATACTAATCAACTCACACTTCTTACAGACTAATTTAAACTTTCTAATATGATCGTGTAAATGCTTTGAGAGTCACTCACCAATCTCTTCGCCAGTGTAGAAATCAAACACTCAAAACCACATATCCTTTCCACCAGCAACAATTTTTTTACCAGACTTTGGCTCCAATGACGCAGACTCAATATTACATGGCATGTCATATCTTCATGAGTCCAAAACTTCTAACATAATAAAAGACAAAAGTTAGAACTTGAGCAAGTTAAAAAGGGTGTTTTTACAAAAAGACATGAAGGTCGTACGTACTGGTTCGCGTCCCAGATTTTACAGTCGACCCATCAGCTGTTGTAATGTAAAGTCCATTTTGGCTCACTTCAGCATTGGTGACAAGAGACTTGAAATAGTATATGAATATAACTCCACATGTAATCCCTAAAAAATATTAACCCAATTCATAAATATTAAACCTTAAATCCCAATCATTAAACTCAAACTTAAATATAAACTATAACATATATTTATAATATTTTTACAAATTAATAATCTAAAAATAGTATATAATATATCGTAGAGAAAAACTTTAAAAAATACTATTTTGGTCATTTTATTTTTCTAGGGTTATTTTTTTGACAAAAACTTAAAAAATACTATTTAAGAGAATTGTCCTATATTATAATATAATATTATATTATATGAATAAACATGAAAGAAGAAGGAGTCATCCACGTCACACGTTTATTGACCACATACATATGCATTTAGTTTTCTATTCCATATGGCCGAAAAGTATAACCCACCCATAACTCCTAATACTAAACATTATCCCAATCCATAAATCCTAAATCCTAAATCCCAATCACTTAGTTTTAAAATCTAAAAATAGTATATAATATTTTGTAATATTATATTATACTATATAAAATAGAAAGTATAATGAACTTGTGAATCAAAAAATGAGAGAGAGAGTACACTTTCGACATAGTTACCAAACAAGTTTACTTTCAGGAACTATGTGTATCTCTAAGAACCACAATTTATTTGTGAAAGGTAAATAGTGTTAACTGAATTTTTGTTTACATGTTTCCCGGTTGTATCAAAGGGAAAAAATGCATTATTATAGAAAAGATAAACGGTGTATAAGTATAATAGGAAAATTAGCTATAGAGTGTATTATATTTTTGAACGACATACAGCCTAATTTCACTTCAAAAAAGCTTAACTATTTATTATGTGATGACTGAGTTTTAGTATCAATAACTTATAACTTTATTCTACATCTACTTATCCACACTATTAAACAATATTCTAAAAAGCGGTTTAGACGGTTGTTTAGGCGGCATTAGGCGTTAGACTCTATAAAACTGTGGCGATTACCTTCTAAACTTAGAATAGTTTCAATATGTAATAATAAATAATATATAATCTATTCTTTATAAATCATAATAATTAATATACTATAATATAGATTCTTATGAAAATAAAATAAAATAATAGATTTTTATTATAATAATTATATTTAATATAAAATATTACATATATTTAATATATTGTTATAATTTATGAATGTTTAAACCACCTAACTAATAATCTAACCGTACGCTTAATCGTTCTAAACATTAGGCGCTTAGCGCTTTCTTGAACACTGCTATTAAGATATCATCTAACTTTTAATAATAAGATTTCCTCATGCAACCAATTTTAAATAACAGATTTTGTCATGCATCCATCTTTTAAGACAAATATTTTTATTTTTTTTTCTTTTAAGACAAATATATTTTCTCCTAACACTCCTTTGGTTATTTTTTCAAGAAAAAAGAACACTCCTTTGGTTATAAACACACAAAATATTAACTTACATATTCTCCATCTCTAACGCAATCTAAAAGCTTCTCGGAAACGAAAAATACCCTTGAACATGGCTCTTAGTATGTTTTTTAATTGTTGATTGATTATACTTCTGCTGCAGTTACGATAAAAGTTTACTGCCAAATAGTTACGATAAAAGTTGCTGAAGCATTTTCTAGGATATATATTCAAGTTTGTAACTGAGTATATATAATGAATTTGTGTCTTTTGAAAATATTTACAGATAATAATGGGATTGCATATGGTGACACTACGCTTGTTCGTCCTAGAGGAACCCACAAAGCCACTATAGTTTGGTTGCACGACATCGGGGAAAATGGCGACGAGTAACATTCTCTCATGCATTATTTGCGTTTTTTATTTTACATATGCTCTTTTTTATTTTTATTTTTGACTAAAGGATTCATATCCTCATTTGTTTTCAACAAACAAAACATGATCTTAAGTTTATTTATTCACAAGTTCATTATACTTTCTATTTTATATAGTATAATATTATATTACAAAATATTATATACTATTTTTAGATTTTAAAACTAAGTGATTTGGGATTTAGAAACGCTTCAAGTTTTTTTTTAAAAAAATGTAAGAAAACTGAAATTAAAAAGGATGTTTTAAGTGTTTCAAAAAAAAAAAGGATGTTTTAAAAAAATTAGATTTCGGAAGGTTCTATAAATAAGAATTTCAAGATTCTTTTTGTACTAAAGGATAATAAGTATTCTCTTTAATTTGTTCCTTTCCTCGCTGTCTTCTCTTTTTTATTTTAAAGAGATTTTATGACCATTTCATATAGCTTGTATATACCTAATTAAACTCTTGTTTTCTATGTATTTAAAGTTTGCTCCTTACTATATATATGTTAATTCGTTCTGCAGCTCAGCTCGGTTTGTAAGAGACCTGAAACTTCGAAATGTACAGATCCGAACAAGTTTTTTCATAAATCTGTTTTTATTGCCAAATTGAAACTTGATCGAAATTTCTAATTGAATTTTATGATGGATATGCATAGATTAAATGGATTTGTCCTACTGCTCCTACACGTCACGTTTCTCGCTTGGGTGGAGCGGTAACCACTGCTTGTAAGACCATCAATTAGCTTTAAACTTCAAATTACATTATGTCTTCTAAAACCTTTAACTAAAAAATTAACAAGATTGTATTTACAATATGTTCTATGAACTAGGGTTTAACGTCAACCAAGTTTCTGATAACATGCAAAATGACGATTTGGTTTCTATCAATATTACAAGTGCGCTTGTGGCTAACCTTTTGGCGAATGAACCTGTTCATGGTAACCCATAATCATCTTCTATATACCTGAGATGCATAGTTTAGACTATATAGTATGATCGAAACTTATATTTCAAATGTTATAATCGATGGTTTTGATAGTCAAGAAAGGAGTAGGAGGTATCGGCTTGGGTGCAGCGGAAGCTCTCTACTTTGCCAGTGGTTGTGTACCTCGAGGGATGAACAATATGAGCCTAAACGCTATCGTAGCGATCAACGGCTGGCTACCTGCCTGGAGGTACTCTTCAAACCCTAAGACCATCATTATCCCTGGTCTTTTAACTGGGGTTCTTACCTTTGGATAAGAGACGGTTCTTAGCTTTTTTTAGTTAAGAAATGTTTTAAATAGTTTTTAAATAAGAGATATAAGAGCCGTCTCTTAGTCGAAAAGTGTTAAAAAAAAACAAAAAATGTTAAATCATGAGTTAAGAACTTCGGTTAATAGACCAGGGATAATGATACCCTAATATAGCTTATGATTGTTTTTATTTTTTACTTTTTTGAACCTAAGTTAAATACCATTTTAACATGGAAACTTAAATCAATCTTGCAGCAACTTCCAGCTCCATATTGATTCGGGCAATGTGGATCCATACCTTGCTGCATTGCTACCAATCTTACTTACAAATGAAGGTTGTATGTGTAACAAGTTATATTGTCATCCATTGATATTTAGATAACAATCGCGAGATGATATTGACACTTTTCGATTATATTATGTTCCAGATAATGATATGGTTCCCCACGCATTTAGAGACCTATGTCGTCAAACCCTTACTCTGGCTGGATTTCCAATCCCACCAACCGATAGGTCTAAAACTTCACTTTGTTTGGCTTTAATTACCATTTGATCTTATTTTCTGAAACTGGTTCTGGGGTTTCTGCCAAATATATTCAGGTGGGATCTTACATTTGCTCGAATCTGGCTCAAACATTACCTCCAGCTCGAGGGCTAACGCTAAAATCTGCGTAAATAAAGAAACTGGAGAGGAAATACTATCGTACAATATATATATATGTATATATACATATTATAAAATGTTCTAAAAACATAATTTCTTTCTTTGCTATTCAGTGGATATATTATATATATGGTAGAAACTTCTATAAGTAATAAATATATACTTATTAATTTCTGGCATTTATGTTATTATATCGATCTTACTGCTAATAATTAGAATAATTACTGAGGAAATACTAGTGTTTTACTTTCATTTTTGATGTTTTTAATATCCAGTAGTGTACTCTTTATTATAAACCTATATACAAATTATTATATAGTTTGGATTTTGGTTTAATCGTGAGTTTTTAATTATCATGTAATAATTATAAAAGGGTCTTTACATAATACTAAGATAAGTATATATTTAGATACAAATTAGTAAAAAAATTACTATATAAATTAAAATTCCATGCAATACATATAAAATATCTAGTATATATATAGTTGCAATCTTTTTATTCACATTGCTATGCATGTTTTATTTGTATGACTTCAAAATTTATTTATATAATGATTTTTTAAAATATTAACAAAATACTTTTAAAGTTATATGAAGAAAATATTCTTAATTCTTGTATTTTTATTTTTACGATGTGGTTATTTTTTCTCTAAAAGATTCATGTATTTAATCAATTTCATAATGCCTCTTGTGGAAAAATATGCCACCAGAAAAAAAGGTTTAAGATCATATTTCCAGACATCCTCCTCCACTCCTTGACCAAGCAACGCTTAATTAGGATAATACGTCCTAAAAGGCTAAAACTATTCGTCTCCACAAAATTTTGGCCCTATCAATCGTCAAATTGTTTTCTACGTGTCAGTGGAATGCTTAGATCCAGATTTTTACTATAATAAAAACTTTCTAATTGTATAAATACCATATCAATCCGTTCAAGTATTCTATCAATTTACAATCTTAACTAGAGATAAGTCATTCACAGATCCAAAAAGAAGATGTCAGCGAGCCAAGAACTAAGCCACAAGGCCGGAGAAGCCACCGGTCAAGTTCAGGTAAACATACAAACACAAAAGGACAATTTCGAAGGATATTTTGTATATAGCCACAGATCGCTCAAGTTTTTCGGATGTCCAACATATATAAAATGAAAAATAAAAATATATGATACCACGACCGAGTGATTTATTGATATCATATTGAAATTCTCTCGAATAGTTATTTTTAAGTTTTTGTCACAAAAATAGTTTTCAAAGAAGAAAATTAGCAAAATAACCTTTTTATTGGTGATCAGTTTTCCAAATAGACCATTATCACCTTTTCAATGATTTTGTAAGATAAATGTTCTAGTTCTCCTAAAATAAAAATACAATTTTTAAATTGTAACCTCCATACTAGGACAAACATCGTTTGACTACCAGAAACAAATTCTAAACTAGAAGAGACACTACAATCGAAATTGCATCAACAGAGGGAATGAACAAAAAGTATTGGGCCCAACATATAATATACAGATCCCCGGATGGGCTTTGTTTATATTAATCGTTTAAATATTCAGCTCCAGTTGCATTCGTCCAGACAACAAACATGGCGATTCGAACATTCTCTTCTCTTGTTCGCGCCACTCTTCACCAAACCCCAAAAGCTCCTACCTTTCGTTTCATCTCTACACTTCCACACGATCCACCACCACCAGAACTAGTAAACGAGATCTCCCGCGTCCTAAGCGATCACCGTAACCCCAAAGACGATCTCGAACACACCCTCACCGTCTACTCTCCACGACTCTCCTCGAACCTAATCGAACAAGTCTTGAAACGCTGCAAAAACCTCGGCTTTCCCGCTCACAGATTCTTCCTCTGGGCAAGACGAGTCCCAGGCTTCGAACCCAGCTCGGAAAGTTACCACATTTTGGTCGAGATTCTCGGTAGCAGCAAGCAGTTCGCTTTGCTTTGGGACTTTTTAATCGAAGCGAGAGAGTATAACTACTTTGAGATTAGTCCTAAAGTGTTTTGGATTGTGTTTAGAGCTTATAGCAGAGCTAACTTACCCAGTGAAGCTATTCGAGCTTTTAATCGAATGGTTGAGTTTGGGATTAAGCCTTGTGTTGATGATCTTGACCAGCTTCTCCATTCGCTTTGCGATAGAAAACACGTAGAACACGCTCAGGAGGTTTTCGACAAGGCGAAACACGGGTTCGGGTTCGAACCGAGCGCGAAGACGTATAGCATTTTGGTGAGAGGCTGGGCGAGAGTGAGAGATGCGTCCGGTGCACGAAAGGTGTTCGATGAAATGCTTGAAAGAAACTGCGAAGTCGATTTGCTTGCGTACAACGCTCTTTTGGACGCGTTGTGCAAATCAGGCGATGTTGACGGAGCGTATAAGATGTTTCAAGAGATGGGTAAGCTCGGACTCGAGCCGGACGCGTACAGCTACGCGGTTTTCATCCACGCGTACTGCGACGCGGATGATGTTCATTCGGCTTATAAGGTTCTTGATAGGATGAAGAGGTACGAGCTTGTACCTAATGTGTACACGTACAACCATATTATAAAGACGCTCTGCAATAAGGAGAAGGTTGATGATGCTTATTTAATGTTGGATGAGATGATTCAGAGAGGAGCTGATCCGGATACTTGGACATATAATTCGATCATGGCTTACCACTGCGACCACTGCGAGGTGAACCGAGCAACGAATCTGATCTCTAGGATGGACAGAACCAAGTATTTACCTGATAGGCACACTTACAATATGGTTCTCAAGCTGCTGATAAGGATAGGGAGATTCGACCGCGCCACGGAGATGTGGGAAGGGATGAGTGAGAGGAAGTTTTATCCTGCGGTTGCTACTTATACTGTGATGATCCATGGGTTGGTGAGGAAGAAAGGGAAGCTAGAGGAAGCTTGCAGGTACTTTGAGATGATGATTGATGATGGGATTCCGCCGTATTCGACGACGGTTGAGATGTTGAGGAACAGGTTAGTGGGATGGGGACAGATGGATGTTGTGGATGTTTTGGCGGGGAAGATGGAGAGGAGCAGTTCTTGTAAGGTTAGAGAAATGGCGGTTGAGATGAGAGGGAAGAGAAGGAGAATGGGACGTAGAAGTGAAGGAAGTGAAGATGATGATTCTGATCTTGAAAGAGTTAATCTGAGAGAAACCTACGAATAATATCTTAGAGTAGGTTGGATTTCTCAATGATGAGTAACGTTCTCTTAGGACAAGACAAGAGACTCTGAACCTATGGGAGACAAGACTCTATGTTGTCTTAAAGACAAGAGACTCTCACTGTGGTTCATGTAACAATAGATATCTCCTAGAGTGGTTTTTTTTTTTTTTGTCTCTAATCCCTCCATATTCGACCAACCTTGTACGGTTTCTCCTTGGATCATAATATAAAACAAAAATTGTTTTCGTACCTCAGGTCAAATCTCATAAGGATCTTTTCTTCATATTCAAAAGTATCATATAGAACGTATCTTGGCTTTGATAATACACGTACCCGTTGATGCATATCCATGATTATTGAGGTCTGGTCGTAAAGGACTGGTTTGGGTCACTATCCATGATTCTTGAGGTGTCAATGGTAATATATGATGGCGTGTGATGCAAAATACTTTATACTTGCAAGCAGAGGATAGTTACTCAACGGCGTTCTCCACAAAGAAAACTTGGATGCACATGAGACAGGCTAAGCCGGAATGGAACTGGAGCAGGGGAATCTGGTTCTCCCAGTCCATACCAAAATACTAATTTCTTGTTTGGATTGCCACTCGAAATCGTTTGCAAACCTGCGACAAGATGCAGCAGTGGAATGTTGTAGTGAACATGGAATGTGTGTTATGCAAAGAAGCGCATGAGACTTGCCAGCACTTGTTCTTTAGTTGCAGCTACTCAAAGAAAATTTGGAAATCGCTTGTTGGAGGGATTCTTGGTGATGCGTTCACAACAGAGTGGGGTGAGATCTTGGCTGTTGTTTCCAGTCCCAGATACAATCCTACGATGGGCTTCCTTCTTCGTTATGCGTTCCAAGCATCGATGCACAGCATATGGAGAGAGCGCAATGCTCGTCGACATGGTGAGCAACCAACAGAAGCAAGTATTCTGGCCAAGTTCGTGGACAAGACGGTCCGTCTGAAGTTGCTGTCTGTTCAAGGTACATGCAATAAATATCTGGAGGAAGGCTTGCGTTCTTGGTTTGGAACAAGAATGCAAAATCAGATTCTCACTTGAAGCTAAAGGGATAGAGTTATTATAATTCATTATATTTGTTGATTCTTTTAAAGAACCAAAATCACAGTAACACTTGATGTAAAATTTTTTTTTTGTTTGAATAAAATTTTACATTCATTCGAAAAGAAAAAAAATACTTTATACTCATCATTGATCTGGATCATATCTAGTGATGGCAAATGAGTTGGTCCACGTCCATTTGATCCGCCCCGCTACGGGATAGGTTTCAGGCAGTTCTTTGCAGGTTGGCCCGCCGCGGGACGCGGTACCGAGAAGAGATGACCAATCCCGTCCCACCTATTGCACAGGCTCTTGCGGGTCAGGCCCGCGGGTCACCGAGCAGTCACATGGTTCATTTGAAACTTTTTTTGACCATAAAACACTTTTTTTGAAGCATGTGAGAACTTTAACTGAATTCCTCTGAACGAAAAAGAAGGTTTGGTTAAAATTACTTTAAAGCCAGAGAAGAGTTTCTAATTTTCTGTGATGAAACAGAGCTTCTGCCACCGACGAGGAAAGTGTGAAGCTTTATCGATCTCATACACTTTTTGCAAGCTCCGATCTAAAGTTGAATTTGAATTTGACAAACCCATCAAATGATTGCATCTCCGATGAAGCCACTCTTCGTCTTCGTCTTAACTTTTTCTCTTCTCCTCGTCGTTATCATTCTATCTCCGTCGCCACACTTCCTCCAGATTCCACCGGTTCCTTCCGGTTCACCACTGTAAGTGTTTCGTCTCCGTATTTTTCAATATTAGAAGTAATTCAAAATGTCTTCTTGGCTGCAAAAGATGGACAAATCAGTATAGTGATTTGGTTTGGTTGTTGTCTGCTTCAGGGGTGGTTCTGTAATATGGAGTGTCAAGAGGACAATGGAGTGGAGGCCTTGCAAGTGGTGGTTAGAAGGACATCTCACTCGTATGCATCTCTTGTCTTATCATTCTCCTAAAGTCTTTTGAGTTCAAAACAGTTTGCTCTAGTTTTGTTAGGTTCTTGTCTGATATCTGGTTACAATAACAAAAAAAAACTTCGTTTTGATCTGAAAAGTGATGACTTTGTTTAGTTGAGTAGAATGTAGAATGCTTGTAGTGAGAGTTTACTTGTCTGAACTTTGTAATGGGTCTTCATTGCAGACAACTGCTTTGGTTTTTTGTTCAAATCCTGCAGCTCTACCAGCTAAAACTAATGGATACATCCGTGTTGATTGCTATGGCGGCCTGAATCAGATGAGACGCGATGTAAGTTTCAGAAAGCATGAGAAACTTGTATTGTCTATGCCTTGGGAGATAAATGGTATGATAATGTGATAATGCTTGCAGTTGTGTGATGGAGTTGGGATTGGCCGTTTGTTGAATGCTACACTTGTTCTGCCAAAGTTTGAGGTGGCTGCGTATTGGAACGAGTCAAGGTTAGGCTCAAAGTTTAATTGTGTTATGTTGTTTGGATCAAGTTAAGATGGTTAACTTCAGTGATGCTCTTGGTGCAGTGGATTTGCAGATGTGTTTGATGTAGACTACTTCATTCAAAAGATGAGTGGTTTTATCCAAGTTGTAAAAGAACTACCTAAAGATATTGCATCAAAAGAACCATTCAGAGTAGATTGTAGTAAAAGGAAAGGTCAATTTGATTACATTGAGAGTGTTCTTCCATCGTTATTGGAACATCATTACATTTCTTTCACACCAGCAATGAGCCAACGCAGGGACAGGTTGAGTTTCTAACTAGTCTATCTTTTGTCTTTGTCTGAACATTTTCAAGTTTCTTACACTAATGCGTTTCCAGGTATCCCCAGTATGCAAAAGCCACTCTGTGTCAAGCTTGTTACGCAGCTTTGCGCCTTACTAGCTCCTTGGAGCAGAAAGCCATCGAGCTTTTCGATGCTATTCCCAAACCTTTCTTGTCGCTTCACCTCAGATTTGAACCAGACATGGTAGCGTACAGCCAATGCGAATACACAAGCCTCTCTCCTTCATCCGTCGCTGCCATTGAAGCTGCTCGTGTTGACAGGAAGCCATGGACAGGAGAACTAGCTCAGATTTGGAGGAAGCGAGGCAAATGCCCTCTGACTCCTAATGAAACAGTTCTGATGCTACAGTCACTGAACATCCCAACAAACACAAACATATACTTAGCAGCTGGAGACGGTCTAATGGAGATGGAAGGATTCACATCTGTTTATACAAACGTGTACTCAAAATCTGCTTTACTTAACCAAGAGGATTTCACCAGAATGCATGGAAACACAAAAGCTGCATTGGATTATCATGTCTCCATCAACAGTGATGCCTATGTGGCAACTTACTTCGGAAACATGGATAAAATAGTTGCAGCTATGCGAACATACAAACAGATGCATAATACCTTGTTCCTGAGTAGAAAAGCATTTGCAGAACTCACTTCTGAGGGGCTTGAAGGCTCTGAGCTGAAGAATGCTCTCTGGGAAGTTCATAAAAATGATTTTACAATTGGTAGAGGTTTTGCTTTGCCTGACTGCTTCTGTGAATTTGAGCTGTAATTGCAGATTATTTTCTCCTTTCATTCTTGAGTTGACACAAACGTTTGTAACAACACCACTTTGTTTATGTACTATTGACTTTGAGAAACGCTCATGTTTGCAAATACAAAAACAGTAGTATCATCCTGAAACCAGTTTCTTGTCTTCATTCAGCAGCAAATCAGCAGAGCCGGAGCCTGAGATTTATTAATATTCAACAATTTAACGATTAAATAGCTCCAGTTTCCTAATCTTTAACCTCTTTATAACTCAAAAAACAAAACCAAGTGATCGTTAGCACATCAATTGCATCCAAGACCGGATCTGCAAGTCAGATTCTATAGTTCTTCAGATTTTTTTTTTGGTGTCTGTATTTTTAGCCATTAAATGTAACATACTTGAAGCCTCAGAGATCACTGCTTGAGGAAAGTATCGCTCTAAAACAAGTGAATACCTAGCAGCCACTTCAAAACCCTTTTCGTCCAGATTACAAAAGACCGAGTTCTTCCATTGCTTTGAGTTCCCAACCACACAAAAACCATGTAGTATAGCAGCAAATGAAACAGGATCAGGAGAGAAGCCTTTCTTCACCATTCTATCCTGAAACCTGCAAGCAGTCTTCACCATTCCATGTACAGAGAGAGAAACGATGACAGAACTGTAAGCAGCAGCATGGTCCGACCACCCATCTGATTTCAGTTTATAGAAGAACTCAAAAAACAGAGAACCCTCATTAGACCCCGTTGGTTCAGAAACAACTTGTCCAGATTTTTTCTTCACAAATCCCTCAAGTAGACAGTTGAAGGAAACTTCATTAGGCACACACTTGTTTCTCAGCATTAGCTCCCAATAGTAAACTGCTTTCTCGAGGGTACTACCATCTTTAGCAAAACTTCTTATGAGTGTTGTGTAGGTAACAACGTTAGGCACAAGACCACAAGACTGCATCTCTTTGAAAGTCTCTTCAGCCTTTTTGAAATCCCCTTGGCAACAAAATCCATTAACAAGTGATGAGTAAGTCACTACGTTTGGCTTACACTTGGTTTTACCCATGTCTCGAAAAATCTTTAAGGCAGTAGCCATATCCTGTTGCTTGACATACCCATCGATGATTGTGGAATAAGTGAACTCATCAGGTACAAGATTTTTTTCAGCCATCCTATTAATACACATCAACGCCTCATTCAGCATTCCGGATCTGCAAAACCCCTTTATCATAGCATTGTGGTGCACGACATCAACCTTCACACCCTTTTCAATTGAGAGAGAGGAAACCTTCTTTGCTTCCTCAAAATCACCACTTCTGATGAATCCATCTATGAGGGTAGCATAGACATAAGCATCTGGTGAAATATTCCGGTCTAGCATCTCCAAGAAGAGGAGTTTGGCAGATGAAAACCCACCTCTCTTGCACAATCCACTCATCAACATATTGTAGATGGCCGCATCCGGTGAAACTCCTCTATCTATCATTTTACCTTTCATCTTAACTGCATCATCCATATGACCTGAAGCAACAAGACCATGGATAAGAATCCCGTATGTAACTATATCTGGTTTGCAACCTCTCTCAGCCATCTGCAGAAGCAACTTAGAAGCAATATCATACTCTTTGATTTTACAATAGGCTTGTATTAGAGGGGCATAACTTATATTGTTCAGAACCAACCCTTTCTTTGCTGCTTCATCCAAAAGCCCAACAGCATCTTCCATTCTACCTTCTTTACATAAACGATTGATCAAAATGTTATACGTTGCTATATCAGGCTTGCAACCATTAGCTACTATCCACCGTATACTCTCAGCTACTTCAACCTTCGAACCATGCCTATACTTAGCATCCATAATGTTGTTCAGGAACCAAACACTGACCACTAAACCCCTTTCTTTCACTTCCTTCAAAAGCCTATCACTCGCCGCGAAGTCCCCTTTCTTGCAGAACCCATTAATCATTGTCCCAAAAGTCTCCAAAGTCGGCATAAACCCCTTCGACTTCAACTCCTTGAAAACCAAACTCGCGTTCTCAACGTCACCCATCTTGCAGTACCCACCAATGATGGTGTTGTAAAACACAATATTCGGAACGCAACCTTTCCCCCATCGCTCTTCAATCAGCTTCCTACCTTCTTCCACCTTCCCTTCACTACACATACCTTTAAGCAATATACAAGTGCTGTAATTATCACCTCTCTCACGCATTTCATCATACACCTTCCGTGCATCTCCAAGTCTCTTCCTTTTCACAAACAAACTCAACAACGAGTTGCAAGCAACAACATCAGGTACAGAATCATACAATTCAATCACATACTCATAAACCTCCAAAGCTTTCTCCAAACGCCCTGATTCAGCATAAGCGTAAAGAACATAGCTCAACGCTTCACGCGTAACCTTGACGTTTTCTCTTCTGAGATTACCCAAAACATCTTCGATCTCGTCGAAGACTCTGTGTCTCGCTAAGAGCTTTAGGAACGAGGAACAAGCAAACCCATTTGAAAAGAGCTCATCTTTTCTCCGATTCGATAGCCAATCGAAGAGCTTGACCCCGGTTTCGACGTCGTCGTGGATTCGATCGAAAAGGAGAGGAGAGATGTCGACGAGTTGGTCGTCGTCGTCGTGGTTGAGGAGGTTGGGCCAGTTTGGATTGGTTTTGAGGAGGTGTACGGTGTCGTTTACTTGTTTTTTGAGTTTGGGAGTGATCGGAGAATGAGAGGGAGTGGTGAGGGGTTTGATGCGAGAGAGAAGGGTTTTAGACATTTGATTGTTGTTTTAATTGTCAACGTCGTTTGATTCATTAAGGGGGAGAACAATCCAAGTATGTTTAATCTCAGATAGGTCCCTCATATTGTATGTTCTTTGTTAATCTCTGCCTAAATTTATATTTGTGTCAGACTAGCCCAAAACGAAACTTTTGCATTCAAGTCCTCAGAAGTAGATTCATTCAGGTTTAGATACAGCCGTCCATTTATATATTTTTGTTTCATTTATATTGCTGTTCATAAATAAGCAAGTCTGGAATTTTAGGGAAAAACTAATCTCCACGATTAAAAATTTAGCTTCTGATTGATTATACTGTTTCTGAAGTGGTCTAAAACCACAAAATGACCAGTTGATGATATAACAAGACAGGAAGGATGATAACACAACACACAAAGGTTTGCAGAGTCCATCTCCAAAAGACTTCAATCCTTGGACGTTATAACAAGTAAACCCAATGCTCCTATGAGAATATACTGCAACAAGAAAGAAGATAAGATACACACAATCTTCAAAAGAAAAAAACTAAAAGTTTCATTTTGGATTGGATCAAAGAGTGAGAATGGATTATTATTATTGTTTACCTTGATGATAGGCTTTTCTGTCATAATTATAGTCACCCATCCAACATAAGGCAAGAACCTGAAAGGAGACAAAACTGCAAGTTAAGAGAGAGGCAGAGAGCTTATGCGTTGAGAGCTTTTAGAGACTTAGAAGTAAGTTAATTACCCGACAGCACGACCCATTATATGATGTCGATGAAGCCATTGCTGACCTTCAGCATAGAGAAGTCTGTCATCTCCATAGTTATTGTCACCTGTGCAAAACAATAAAAAGTGAAAATGTGTTGAAGAATAAACACTTAAGAAATCAATAAAGACAGTAAGTACCTTTTGTCAAAACATCGACATCTCCTGTATTGTCCCTTTCGTGTACCTATAAGAAGAGAATCAGCCTTGTGTTACTAAGTACCGAGAGAAAGATAACTATTACAACATTTTACCTTAATGACACGATGAACAATTGGAATATCACGACCCTGAGAAGAGGAGAAGCATGAAAACAAAACATACCAATTAGGACTAAGATCCAGTAATCAAAAGGGAAAGGGAATGAGACAACAAACAAAAAGTATAGTGAAGCTTACATCAACATTGAAAACAACAATCTCGCCAGCTCGAATCGGGTCCTTACTCATGTGCAAGAACAATATATCTCCCTACTCACATTCATTTCATTATGAGCATAACGCATAGTAAAAAAAAAAAGAAAAAAAAGTAAGCCAATGTCAATAATTACCCTCTTGAAACCAGGTTCCATGCTTCCAGAGAGAACAACAACGACGGGAGATTCACTTCCAGTGACACACATCAAAGCTTTCCATATGATCAAAGCTGACGTCACAATCATCCCTACCACACAACAACAACATATACTATAACATAAGAAGGACATTTTCCCTCAAAGGAGTTTTAATCAAGTCGACAACTTTTTGCAGGGAAACGAATCTTATGACTTCATTAGTTCTAAAAACCAAAAGGGTACTCTAATTTGAGGGTAAAGAATTCAACTTTGGAGCTAACCAAGACTCAATTCGATTAACATTAAGGAGCGGAAACGAAGAACTAACCAAGGCTTATGGCCTGAGTGAGAAGCTGACGGATCTGTATAGATTTGATTGAATCTATGGTTTCTCCGATATATCCCATCTTTCACCTTCGATTTTCTCAGATTCGTAGACACGAACGTTGTTACAAACGAAGCAGAAGAGAAGAGGAGTCCTCTCTCAGGGTCAAAGCTTTTAATCGGAGAACCGGTTTACAACCTAGATCCGGTTCATATTTTCAGTGACGTGGTTTAAATACGTGGCTGGCTACTTTTAAATGACGTGGCTGGCTACGTTTTGATGACGTGGAATCTATTAAAATACCACTCTAAAGAAAATAAATCAAAACAAAACTTTACTATATATATATTAAGTCCTACTTTCATTTATATTTAAATGATCATTAATAAAATTAACCTATATGACTATATCATATATCATAAAAAAATATAACAAACAATCAAATAGACACAACAGTATAAACAAACCGGTATTAACTGAAATTTTAGACTATACACAATCAACGTTTATAAAATCTATTAAACTAGAGTTTCATATTGTCATCTATTGATAAAAAAAAAAAATTGAAATTTTAAATGGTCATATACCAAAATTGACATATATTATAAAATTATAACAATAACAATAACAATTTAATTAGTAACATGGATTTTTAAAAATATAAAGCAAAAGCTTAAAAATGAAATTTATATAAAAGGAAAACTCGATTTTATTTAACCACGTGCTTTTTAAATCACACGTTTCAAACATATAAAACTATGGTATTGTATTTTAATATTAAAGGTATTGCTTTTGATATAAAATTTTATTTTGATAACAATGTTGTTACAAAAATAGTTTATTACTAAAAAGTAAAAGTTTTTTATTTGTCGTGTTCACGTTAATTTGTATAACGGTTAATTACCACAGTACGTTTAATAGTATAAAATATTATATCTAATTACCATTATTAAAAACTATTTTTTAAGTTTCCTTTTTATTTATATTTTTCCAAATAACATCTATAATAACGCAAATATTATAATAAATTTTAAAACAAAAATATATTTTATATATAATGTAGTTGCATAAAAACGAAAATATATTTGTATTCGTTTGGATATTTTGATAGAGTTTGAACTAATTATTTTCTTAAAAATTTAATTAATATTTAAAAATCAAAATTAAGCTGGGGCACATGACCCGTTTATCCTAAGTTATATCCAGTCTGATTCATGTGAGATCTAAATAATATCATTGATTAGTGATCCTAGTTTACTACAAAAGAAACTAGATATATGAAAAGTGTTTCCTACAGGTTAATATATGCTTTTTATACGCATGTATAGTTACAAACAGCCATGAACAACCGATACATATGTAAATACTTCTCGAATCATCAAATGTAAAACCTTTGGGATCTTTTAAAGGGAATGTGTCAATGGTACTGGCTACAAGCTGCTAATTGACATCTGTTAATGGCACAGTCTCTACGGTATGTTCTCTTAGAAGCTTAGCATATCCCGCAATGAATCTGCACAAATTTCAAGTTAAGTTTTAATAATGTTCTGGTCAGGTTTGAGTTTTTGTCAACTACAGTCAGGGTCGGCTAATAAGGGGGACAAGCGGTGCAACCGCCCCGGTCCAAGCTCGTGTCCCCCGTATATTAGAAGTTAAGGGGTCCAACTGAATACAGTTGGAAAATCTAGTCCTTGAATTAAGTGTCAGAGAGGTGTGTTTATAAAGGATGATTCACTCATGAGTCTTTGGTGAACTTACCCTGCAAGAAGAATGGCTAGAGATGTAAACCTGAAGACGTTTTGATAACACTTGTATCTTGATTTCTTGTGTTTCACGTCATAACCAGGTGGAATATACTTAGGGTTCACGTATCCGTACTGCGGACGGAGAAGAAGGACAAACCCTAAGAAAAACCCCGCTAAGAATCCTCCACAATGAGCAGAATTGTCTACACGTGGTAAGAATCCGACGCTTAGGTTCAGTGCAATGATAAGGATCAATGTCATAAGCGATGTACACTGCAAAAAATAAAAATATTAAGATAAGCTTTCAATAATGTAACCATAAAGGTTGAAGATGATATATAGACTTTTACCTTATTTTCATAGATTGTCCAGTTTGTGATCAGCTCTGAGAGCATTGCACCGAGTAACCCGAACAAGGCACCTGATGCTCCTACTGATACCCTTTCTCCTCGTGAATCTGTCAAGCAAGACATAATGCTTCCACCAAGCCCGGAGATCACATACAAAGCTCCAATTCTCACTGTAGTTTCAGGTAAAAGTAAATTTTGGATTATTGACGACTAAAAATAAGGGGTTTAAGCTGAGCTGATGCTAGGCATAAGCAAGTGAAATATTGACATATAACACTTTACCTACATACTTTCCCTAAATTTTTAGAGATAATTTACATAAACTTAGACCTCCAGAAAAATCAATTCTCTCACATAGCATTTTTTAAAGTTTTTGTCACCAAAATAATTTTTTAAAAAAATAATAATTAAAATAACCTTTTTATTTTTAAAAAAATAATATTTTATTTTTATTTTTTCAAATTTGAAATCTTAACCCAAAATCTCACTCCTTAACTCTAAACATAAGTCTAGACTCTAGATATTTACCTCTTTAATGAAATATTTTGTTATTTTCTTCCTTATGTGATAAAAACTTTTGTTAGAGGTATTCTAGAGTACTTCTCCCCCAAAAATGGTTTAAAAAAACGTTTTTTTATTAACAGTATTACTAAATTATTTAACTCTAAAAATTTCATGAATTGCTATGGGTTTAAAAATTCTTACAGAATCCAAATTCTTGTTCAAGACGCATTCCGATACATAGGAGGCTGATCATGTTAGCGAGCAGGTGAAGGAGCCCACCGTGAAGCCATATGCAAGAGACGAGACGCCATTTCTCACCTTCCTCCACAAGTTTCCTCTCGAGAGCTCCAAGTCTTCTCAGCCTAAACCAACAACCAAAGATGCATCATCCATTACATATATAACCCAAGTCCTTAACAAAAACGGTGTCCTTACGTGGGAATAGAAGGACCAAGAAGCATATTCTCTTTAATAGGTTGAAACGAAAGCCTTCCAAGGACGTCAAACAAGAGACAGTTATCTGATCTCGAGGGGCAATCGTTTAGATACATTGTGGTGGCGAATGTAATGAAGTTAGCTGCAAAGATGAGAGGCACGAGCCAGGCGTACCATGGCACGGGAACAGGAGGGCGAAACGGTGGTCGAGATGGTGGTGGTAACGGTGGTAATGGTGGTCTTCCGTTTTCTATGTCTGGTGGTATCGGCGGTCTCTTCCCCATTTCTGGAAAAGAGTGTAACGCGCCTTGTTCTTTGGCTTTTTGGTTGAGTTTTGATGATTAGATTTTGTTTTCCGGAAACTTTGGGGTGGGGAAATGTGAAGATGAGAGGAAGTTTCGGACAAACTTGTGGCCTACGTTAGGTTTTCACTTTTTTAGTCTCTTTTATTACATTAAGCAATTATGTTTGGTAACTAAACGGATTCCAAACAAAACCAGCTTGGAGAAGAATAACTAACCAACTAAATCACTGAATTTTTAATTACCACATAAAATCCATATGATATACCGGTTTATATATATATATATATATATCAAATATACATTGACCTGGAAATGTAATTTCTTACTATATACTCCCTTTGTTTCATATTAAGTGTCATTTTAGCATTTTTTCTTACTCCCTCCGTTTCATATTACTTGTCGTTCTAGGTTTATGCACACATATTAATAAAACATATAATTTTGTATATTTCCAAAATAAAAACACAATTACCTATACACATAATCATATTTCAACCAATAGAAAAATAAATTGGAAAATGTTATTAATTAATTTTGCATTGAAACTCTAAAACGACACTTATTTTGAAACGAAATTTTTTCTCTACAACGACAAGTAATCTGAAACGGAGGGAGTATTACATAAAGAGTGTCATTTTACAATTTCAATGCAATTTATACTTACTTTCAGCTTAATATTAATTACAAAATACATTGATCTTATAAATAAATTTATTTATCTAAAATACTATTGGTTAAATAGATGATATTAATGAAAACATAAATGAATTTCAATCAATTTCTTAATATGTGTAAAAAATGTCTAAGTGGCATTCTTTGTGAAACGGAGAGGGTACAATGTTAAATTCTACAATGATTTTAAGGAGAAAAGTGGAAAAAAAATCATTAACTTTCAAATTTAAGCTAAATTTTATAATTTATAAAAGTGTCATCATAATTTTGTTAGGGGTTTAAGGAAGGGGGCTATGGTTATTATATTAAGGATGTTTATTTTTGAACAAAATATATATTGAGGATGTTTATTTCTGTTAAAATGTATATTATATTGTAATTATTGAGAAAACGTATATTGTAAAATTTCTAGAGACTGGAAAATTTTGTAAAATTCCGGACGGACCACTTCTCGGTTGTCTCACATTGACCACTAAATGCAACTCCATAACAAAAACACACATTTAATAGATTAGGTCGTTTCAGGCAAGAACTGTACTACGTGAATTAGATTGGACTTGATTAAGATTTTTACCAAAACTTCACAAACTCAAATCCGTTCTTGTCATAACTAGAATATTAATGATTACGGAAGTTCACAATTTTTTGGCTTACCAGCAACATCATTAGGCGTGGCTAAGTGTTAATAAAATTGAAGGAAAGAGTGTGTGAGGTTGATTTTATTTTGGACATCAGAGTCAATCGACCCATGTGATTCCATCTCTTTCTATCTTTAGGTTCTGTCAAAACTTTTAAAATTTTTAACATCTCTTTCAAGTAGTTAATGTCCTATAAACAAGTTGCCGTACCATGATGATATACGCTGAAATCTTATCTATTGCTATGTATATTTTTGTTATACGTAGTTGTCAAGATTATATACATGAGTTCACATTACGTAGAGAGAGGTGAGAGATTTTTCTCTCTCTGTTCTCTCCCCCTCAACCCTTTCTCTCGGCGTCTCTTGTAATCTCCGTCACGGTGGCCGACGAAGCCTTCTTAGCCGTCGGTCGCCACCCCAGCTAGCATTCTGTTCTTAACCTCTTTTTCTGTAGCCAATCGCCCAACCCTCTTCTTCCTTGCTTCGATCTCTCTGGATTCTGTCAAATAGCGGCCGGATTTGACGGTTCTAAATAGAAGCTGAGTTATTCTTATCTTCTCTGGAGGATTGGCGAAGATGTAATTGGATCCCTTGCCTGCAGGAAGCGTCGATTAAAGGTAGATTTGGATCTCGGGTTATGTTGAATCTGGGTCAGACTTGACTCAGAATCTCCGCCGGACAGCAGAGCGTCGCTGCCTCTGCCTCTCTGTTTTGTCGCCTCCTCCTATCTCCACTTCTCCCTCTATAGACTGCTCAGCCAGAATTTCCCCATCTTGTCCTTTGGATCTAAGATGAAAAGACGAGATGAGGCTTTCGTCGGGGACCTCTTTTCGTTATGATTTATTATTAGTTCTAAAGCTTGACGGCTCTACTCGTCGTCTGTGTTGTTGGAGCTTCGGTTCCTCTGTTTTTCATATTTCCAGAAGGAAGCCGTCCGTCGATGTTTCAGCCTCGTCCTTGCTCTGGAGCTAGAATCTTTTCAGTTGATGCTCGTGTGAAGGGACCGGAGTAGAGCCATGAACCTCCGCTTGTTTCCGCATGCGTCGCTCCGCACTTATCTGTTAGCTTCTTTTCTTTGGATTAGGGGCTTCTGGAGCCGTTTCAGCATCTGGAGTGGACCTCATCGGTGCTAGCCGGACCAGGACCTAGTCAACCCTGCTTCGTCGTCGCACCCCTTCGAAGACACCTTCGGGATGAGCCTCGGTCCCTAGGCTCATTCTCCGGCTGATTGCTCTAATGTTTGTGGCTCTTTGTGCAGGTTCCAGCATTGAGATTCAGCCTTGAACTACTGGATTGACATTTGAGCTTTGGTTTCATGTTTTAGCTAAGCTTTAATCATTTTTAAGGAGATGATTAAACCTTGTTTCTTTGTGAAAGTCTTTTTATCTTTTTCCGAGACTTTCTAAGAGTCTTGCTTTAATTAGTTAATCCTAGATACATAAATGTATCTCTTGTATCATTATTTTTGATACTGAAATTCACATACTTATCAAAAAAAAAAAAAGATTATATACATGAAGCCGGAAATACTAAGAAGAAAACTCTATGTACTGAATTTACAACTATTAAATAAATCTAAATAAGTTCCAACATATGGACCACAGATTGCTGCTTGTCACTCATGCATATAGATTGTTGAAAGTTGTGTAGAACACGGAATCAAGTACCAAAGCTCAAGAAGTTAGGTTAAGTTAGTCTAAATCTTTAAATCAAAAACTTCAAGAAATTTAGGTAGAATTACATTTTGACTAGTCCTCCGTACAAACTTCATGTAAAACATGTTCCTAGCTTATTCGTTTTGAATTCAAACGGATCAATTTTAAACAAAAATATTATTGATTAATATTTATTAATACATTCGTTTACATAAGAAGATTAATACATTCATTATAAAATTAAACTAGAATTTGATCCGCACATCCGTATGTATATTGTAAAATTTTATAAGCAAATATATTTTTGGTTTAAGTAATTAAGCCCTATTATTTTAGTATAGATATATGGTATTTTTGAATATTATGATATTAAGTTTTTTTGTTTCTTTTTATTAACTTAAAATTTTAAAATATTATACCAGTTTGATTTTTACAACATATTTTCGTGTTGCATTTCAAAAAATTATATCTTAGCACTTATGATTTTATCTTTTGTAAAATTTGGAATATTATAATTTGAGATTGAAGTATTTATTTTAAAAATTATATGATATTATTAGTAATGATTTATTAAAATTTTAAAAAATTCAAATAGCATATTTTGTAAATAATACTTCCACTAAAGGTTAGTTAAATACTATTATATTTGTGTATATATAATCATTTTAGATAATATATTGTTGTGAATGTCAAAATAAATAAATATAAAATATATAGTTGTAGATATAAAAGCTTAAGATATATTAACAATTTTATCTTTGTATAAAAATATTTCATAATTTAAGAATTTTAATCTTTTTAATAGTGAATGATATTTTAATCATTTGAAATGGTGAATGATATTCTATTCATTTATTCAAATGAAAGTAATTTATAAAATATGTTAATTTACCAATTTATTATAATTTTCATATTTAATTCATATATTAATGATATAATATAAAGTATAATTATAAAATTATAAAGAATAACATAGAATTTATTTTTTATTTTTATAATAAATTTTATTTATAATTTATTTATAATAATATTATATTACTAATTTCGAAATTAATCAATGCGTTATTTAAAAAAAAATATTTAAAATTTTAGTATGATTTTGTTAGTTATTCCTCAACAGATTTTGTTATAACTAAAAGTAAAATTATAATTTACAATTAAAATTAAATTATTATTAATATCCTTATAATTGTTAAAAAAAAATTAGAAATGTTATATATTTAATAGATTAATTTAAATAATCAAATATATATTTGATGAAATGGACCTAATATGATTTTTTATGGTAAATAAAAATTATACTTTTCTTTTAATAGAGAAGATTTATGTGCTAATAAACCATAAAATAAAATACAAGTAGTTTACTGATAAATAAAATAAACTTTTCCGGATTATATTTTGCTTGTACAGTTTATAGAATATACATCTTTAGCACAAACATATCGTGGCAAAACCATAATAACGAGTTAACGTCTTTAAACGCGGCAAAAGTTAGGTTTTGTAATAGGACACGCGGCAACAGCCCGTGCTCATGTCAATGCCAGGTTCTGCTTTGGTTCTGTCCTCAAGTTAAGAGAGTAAGCTAGTTATAACAAAACTATTAGAGAGAAGGGACAAAGACATAAGATTGAATACTGTAATATAATTTTTAATACAAAAATATATTATAATATTTCGAATTGTGATATATGAAAATATTTAAAAAATTGATTTGATTAATTGTATTATTAAAATTGACTTATCTTTTTCGTCACACATCTGTTTAGAACTTCAAAGTTAAACATTTTGAGCTGGAATAGTGGAAAGATGAATAATTTATCGAGAAGTGATTTTAATACTATGCGAATGAGGTCCAAAGCACATGAAAAGGTTGGATGGTGATTGCATGGTCATGGTCAGTAAATAATGATTTTGAATCTTGGAAAATTAACGAACCAACTGCCGGATAAAATGAAATCCATGGACCGAAAAATGAGTGTAGATAACTTATTAACCGTGGACGGTCGGGACATTATATTTATCTAACGATGACAAACAAAATCATTTAACTAATAAAAGTAAGCGACGTGCATAAAGTTTTAATTTATTGGATGTGGTCAAGTTCTTTATAAAATAGAAACAAAAATGTATTGCACCAAGATGTGGTATTTAATATGTAAATAACTTTATAACTAAATCTACAGATTTTAATAACTATGTGTACATAGGTTAACGACAGTAGATAAGTTTGATAATTATCTTCTAATTATATTTATCTTATACCTCTTATACATAAGTCCATGCAGTGAATCTAGTAATACATATGGTCAGAAACTAAAGACAATGAAGATCTTTTATTATGATAGAAGATTTTATCATTTCCACTTGATTTTTGAGCCTGTGACTAATAAAACCAAACACCACTCTCTCTCCAACAGAAGATAAAAAGAAGACAGAACACAAAGAAACTCCAAACCTATGATTATTGTCAGAACCTTTTCACACAATTTCTTTCAAACCCACTTCTAAATAAACTCCAATCTTTTTTTTCTACTTTAGAGAAGAATCTCTTCTCTGATCCACATGACTTGCATACTGAGCTGCTCTCATGGCGTCGTGATCGCAACCGCCATGGTTTTCTCAAGCACAGCTCTGTTTCTGACCATTTCCCGCCAGTTATCTGGTAATCATCAAACATCAGATCAACATGAGATCCTCCGTCCATGTATTTGTTCAGGTTACCTTTGGTTTTCTCCGACCCACTAGAAAAAGTTTCTAAATTTCTTCTTTTTAAAGATTTTGTTCTAAGTTTCTTGTTTCATCGATACAGAGGAAACGAAGAAACAGAGTAAGAAGAAGAAGAAGAAGAAGGTGAAATTTGCAGAGAATGTGAAAGAGCCTAAAGGGAACGGTGAAGAGTATCGTAGAAAGAGGGAAAGTCTATGGAGAAACGTACCGGAACCGGTGATTAAACCGGATAAGACCGGTTCGGTTTGTAGAACTGACATGCCTGCGAACCGGATTGCTCTGTACAATGGGATTCTTAGAGACAGAGATCATCGAGTTCAGTGCTCTTATTAACTTTTGCTGTTTCTTCTTTTGACGTAAAAAGAAATAAAAAATTTATGTAGATAACTTTTTCCTATTAGCTTTTATGGGTTCTCTGTATGTACATTTCTTCTAGATAATCAGTGTAAATGATTGATGTCTAAAGCAGAGTTTCATACTTGTTTAACAACAAGGAAATGGTAAAAGCTAAAAATTAATTTTGAAATTCTTGAGAGGTATAAATAATTTATTTTTAAAAAATCAATACTGCGTTAATTTTTTTTTAAACATCGAACAATTATTCTATTTTCAAGATGGAGACGGCTTGAATTAAATAATTTAAAGATTATGTAACATATATATTACCTTCTAAAAAATCTAGCGATTAAATCAATATTTGAATAAACTATATTTATATTGGTTATCACTATGTTTTTTTCTTTTAAATTGTTATTATATGTTGTCAGATTTGAATTCTTAGATGATCTTATGGTTGTGGAGCTATCATAAATATTAAAAATATTTTTAGAAGTTGAAACATAAACATTTTCACTACGAAAACTGTTATCAGTCATATAAACCTCCTTTGGAAAAAAAAAACGACCGATTTGTTTTTGTTATAGTGGCTCACTATGGTCGTTTAGATCGCAACATTTGCTGGTAGAGCCGAAACCACGTGATGGTCCACCAAAAAGTATACCTTTCGTGTCTACTACTAGTTCTTTGTTCATGTTATAACTATTTACTTAAATATATAAAAGTATAAAACTAGTCATTGCTTTTTGCATGCAATCAATACCACAGAATCAATAGTTTTTTAGAAACTAATTTATTTGTCATATTTCTCCACGGAAGTTTACCCACTAACCGTTACCTAACACACGTCTACGTCCCTTCAGCTTTTTAAACTCTGTTTCATTTTTCTTTGTTTTTTGGCACCAACAACGGTCCAAAGATGGATAAGGTCGGTCCAAAAAGCAAATAGTTCGACAATACTCTGGACACATGGCTTTCTAGGTCGTTACCGGTCCCATTTTGTTTTTCTTTAGAAAGAAAAACAGAAACAGTTTTTAAATAAGAAAAACATAAAATATAGCACTATAGCAGATTTAATTGCAAAACCTGAGCATGAATCATGCCTTTGCACATTTCGTTCTTCATTAGTTCTATGGCTTTTTATGAAGATGAAGCAAACTGTTTTATCAAAAAAAAAAAGATGAAGCAAACTTTGCTTCTTATCAAAGTGTGATCTTGTTTCTTGAGCGTACGAGTAGAGGATCAAAACCAGTTTTATCTATATATTTGACTTTTGAGGGTATTATTATTCTTAGTCTTTTAACTTATGATTTGATATTTTTTTTTATATACATTTTTCGGCTAAAAAACGGATCTTAGACCATCATTATCTCCGATCTTTTAATCAAAGTTCTTAGCTTCAGATAAGAAACAAATTCTAACTAATAAGGTGAAAAGAATAGTTTTTGAATTGAAAATATATATACAACTAATTTCGGTCTTGTTGACTAGCTAGTATATTCGTACGTTGTATTCGAGAAGTGTGATCCGACTCTCATTTCATCCGGCTTGATTGAGATTGATATTATAAACCGAAGGTTTTGTAATTCGGTTTAACCGATTATGCCAAAGAAGAAATATAATCAAAGAGAAAGAGGGTGAAGCCTCTTGTGAACTTGAGTGTAGAAAAAAAAAAGAGAAGCCTCTAGTGTGTGCTTGTGTGATTTTGCCTTTTGATAGTTAACTTGAGAATAGGTTTGTCATTTGCGTCCATGTCGCAGCATACCAACATCATTTGTTAATTATGATAATTTTTGTGCTCTCTAAACAATTTTTGGATGTTTTATCCAAACGTGTTCGTTTTATAATTTTTATTTGTATCTAATTACTATATTTAGATGTTAAATAGTTTGTTTTTTATTATTATAATAACATTCAAATACCCAAGTTCAAAAGGTTATAAAAGATATGATTTATATAATTAATATTTAATTAATAATTTTTAGAATAAATATGTTTATATTATATCCTTAACAAAATAATTCCGTAACAAAATAATAATTATTTTGTCAAAAGAAAACCAAAATAATTATTATATTTAAATATTTTTTGAAAATTTGATTTATAGTTTTGACAGAAAATCTGATTATATGGTTTCGGCGAAAAGCTAATTTTACAATTTTTTTGAAAAATGTGATTTTGTGGTTTTGGCAAAAAAATATTTTCTGGTTTTGACAAAAAAATTACTTGTTGATTTTAGTGATTTTACGATTTTGGCAGAAAATATGATTTTATGGTTTTGGCAAAAAGTTTTAATGTTACAGCATTTGCAGAAAAAATGATTTGACGGTTTTGCAGAAATTTTTTTTTTTTTTGCAGAAACCGCAATTTATGATTTTAATAAATATATGTTTATAATTTTGATAAATATTTTAATTTTATTATTTTAACGGAAATTTTTTTTTATGAAACTTTTTTACAAAAAAATGGATCCACAATTTTTGAAGAAAAACTAATTTTATATTTTGAACAAGAAAACATGATCGTACAGTTTAAAATACATATCTACTTATTATTATCACTAATATAAATTAATTTATTTTTATGTATTAAAGGATTTGGATTTTGAGACGTAGATGCTCATCCAAACTGTTATTTTCTTTTTCATCTTAAATATCTAGACTTTTTAGATACTATGAATTTTGTATTAATATGCAATATTTAATCGAACAACATTTGATCATTTGCATTGAGATGCAGTACTTCGACCAAATGTACAACTTAAGTGTTATAACTTTCTTGTTATTTCGTATAAACGAAACATCGCCGAGATAAATCAGTGATTGAATTGTTTGGAAACAAAAATGTTCTTAAACAAATCGCAAAACTAGTTCGTACGTTTTGTGATATTAATTTGGTTGAAAGAAAAGGAAAAAGTCAAGAATAAATTAAAAGATTCTCGATCTTTCTAGGAGTGGCTAGCTCAAGAGTAAAGACGGTTGGTCTTGTCTCATGAATTCTTTGTTCAGCTATTCGTCCTAATTGATTAATTCCCTTTTGCGTAAACAAAAATATTAAAAAGAAAAAAAATCTTGTGATTATCCAGAGAGAGGTTGTAGAAGAAACAAGAAGTGACCATGATTAAAAAAGGTTTTTAGGGAAGTTTTTAACTGATAGATCTCATAAATAATATAAAAATCAATTTTAAAAATTATTAATTAAAATTAATTTTTATTAATTTTTACATTGTTCGCTGAATAACAACCGCAATTGGTTCATTTTTTATTTTTTTCTTTTTAAAATCTAAAAAAAAAATTGGGATTCTAAAACTTAATCATGATCTTATAGCTTTTTAAATGAAAACTAGAAACTCTTAGAAACTTCTCACACGTGCGTCTCATAAATCTTTACCATAAAGCGAAGACACATCTTTATAAACCCAACAAGTCTTTGGCGTTTTTCTTCGAGTTCAGAACAAGAAAACAAAATCAAGAAGATTTATTAGCTTACAGAAATGGCTTTGGCACGTTTGGCTTTGAGAAACCTTCAACAAAAGTTGTCTTCCACCTTCATGTGTCCAAATGGTGAAAAGTGTTTCGTCGGGAACCGACATAGCCAGAGTAAGCTAAACAGATTCATGGCTAGCTCGAGTGGTGAACAAGAGGAAAAGAAGAGTACAGAAGTCAGTGTGTCCGAGAAGAAGTCCCCTAGACGGATTTTTCCCAGGAGACGCGGTCGGAAAAGTCTCTGGCGTAATAGCTACGATCATGACTATTTTGCTCCCGCACTAAATGGTATAGTGATATGATAGTAATTTATATAATCTGTAAAATAATAAGAAACCTGAGTTCTTAATTTTGATCAATGAGTTTTTCAATAATATGATCATATATGTTCTAAGTTTTATATGTAAATTTTTGGTTTCGTCTGTTTGTTTGTCTATTTTTATATTTGCCGTAACGATTCAAAAGTAGCATATATTAATTTTAAATTTTATATATTGATTTTTTTATAAAAAAAATACTCTAGAATAATTTCAAAGAAAATTTGTCGTTGTACTATTTTTATGACTAAAATATTTATTAAAGAAATATATATTTCTAAGATTAACTAATTTAGATTTATGGTTTAAAGTTAAAGGGGTGAAAGTTTGGATTAGGGATTAAGATTTTAAATTTTCAAAAATAAAAATAAAAATAAAAATTAAATTTTCAAAATAAAAAATTATTTTGGTCATTTTATTTTTTTAAGCTATTTTTATGATAAGAACTTTAAAAAATATTATTTGAGAAAATTATTATTATTATTTCTTTTTTGCTATATTTTTTTTATTTTTTTTGCTATATACTGGAGTTAGCTTTGGGTTATGCTTATGGTTTATGCATAATCACATGAATCTTATTGACAAATTAATTGTTCTGTAACGAAAACAGAGTTCTTTCCCTCGAGTCTAGGAAATGCTCTAATGCAAGCAACGGAGAACATAAACAGGATTTTCGACAATTTCGACATTACACCATCTCAACTAATGGGTCAAGTGAAGGAGCAAGACGACTGTTACAAGCTGAGGTACGAGGTTCCAGGGCTAACCAAAGATGACGTGAAGATCACGGTAGATAATGGGATTTTGATGATTAAAGGAGAACACAAGGCGGAGGAGGAAGAAGGATCACCTGAAGAAGACGAGCACTGGTCTTCGAGGAGTTATGGTTACTACAACACGAGCTTGTCTCTGCCTGATGATGCTAAGGTTGAGGAAATCAAGGCGGAGCTCAAGAACGGTGTGCTTAATGTTGTGATTCCTAGGATGGAGAAGCCAAAGAAGGATGTTCAGGTGATTTCTGTTGAGTAGAGTGACATGGTGTTTGTTGTCTATGGGGTTTTGTTGTTTCGATGCAATAAGGAATAAATGAAAGAATATTGTAATAAACTCTTTCTGATTTGGTAGACGAAATTTTAAGATCTCCCAAGTGTACGAGCAATTGATCAAGGGGATATATGAATACCACTAAAAGACGAGGACAAGTCATATCTAATAAGCAAGTAGAATTAGTGGTTGCATGGCGGGTAGGGACTACCCTAACTTGTTTCCCAAGCTAAATAATTTCTATATAACTAAAGTAGTAGTATATTTATTCATTGTATGAAAATAAATGTATATAACCATCTGTTGCCAAAAAAATATATAATTAATTTTATTTTAAAAATAACTGACAATGAAAAAAGAACAGCGTATCATTGGTTCGACCTATCATGTAGAAATAGAGTTTTTTTTATAAGAGCAAAAACATTGGTCTAGATCACACTGAGCATTAATTAATTAACCATCTAAACTAAATAAATACTGGATGATAAATTAATTATATGATAAATCTAAAGATCTTTTTATTTCTTTTTAATTCATTAATTAAAACAAAGTACAACAATACAAACCAAAACAAGAACAACAATACATACACCTAAGTTAAACAACATGCTGCAACATAATCGTGAAAGGACAATAGAATATGAATGCCAATGGACATGCTCTAACGATCTTCTTGGACATGATCTTACGACCTAAGAACTCACTCGAAAGCAGCGGTCTTGATCCAGTTTCCACAAGACGAGCATGAACAGTTAAAGCCGATAGACAGTGCCGAACCCATATTCATATGGCAGTAATCTAAATACAAGATCTTATCCTTTGTGATAACTAAAACAAGCGAAAGAAATATTGTCTCCTTCCTATCAATCCGTAGAGTTGAGCACAAATCATGTTTTACCAAAACTATACACCTAACATATATTATGTATTAAAGGGAATAATATTTTTTTTGTTAAAACGAGAGCTGCACAAGAAAGCATGACCATAAGAGATTATATATGGCGTGGTCATGATCCTACTTTTGTTGTTGTTATGACAGAGGTATTAAGATCAGTTTTTGAACGTATTCAGAAACCGAGCAAAGAAATGTTGTTAGAGTAAACCATTGGAAATAACTGCTAAATTATATCATGTGTTTATTATATGTTTGTCAATACTGTAAACGTGTAGGATAGATTAGCGCTGCAGTGACAGACTGACAGGTTTGGCAATTGCTGCAGCATATCTTGTTGTTGTCCAGGTGACAGGAGATCCTATTTATATGATCCTATAGGATCTATTGTAGCTGAAATTATATGATATGTATTCGTAGTTTATAGATTCTGGTCTTAATTAGTAGAACAATAAGTAAAATTTATTTCAACAAAAGAGTTAGATAACCAAAATATTATATACATATATATATATGATATATTCATTATTTATATAGATTTTTATTATTTGCTACATAAATAAGATTTTAAGAAATTTTCAGATAATACAAGAGTATCCAAATTGAAAAATCTGCCAAGAAAATGATTTAGTCTGCTAGTGGCTTCGACGACTAAAGTGGTGGTGACTTTAGCGCCAAGAACACCGAATCACACTTAGGTTCGCATTTGTTGGATGTGATCAAATCTTCATCTGGACTTATTAGTTTAGAAGAGTTGTATATTATATAGTTAAGTAACTGATTTGTATAAACTAAATTATTCGTATCACACACCAAAGAGATACGAATAGAATTATTAAACTGCAAAACAGTTACACATTGGGTTGTCTTTAGGAGACATGTCCCTTAGTCAAAGTGTGTCATGTAAATCTATAAATACAGTTTCTATATCTAATCAAAATATGGTTACTGTTTTACAAGAACAGAACAATATATACAAGAACAATATATGAAACTAAGAAAGATAAATAAAACAGAGTAAAATTTGTATTGTCCGATCTTTAACAACTTTAAGAGTTCAAAGTTCTACATGGTATCAGAGCCATGAAGACAACAATGCAACAAGTTATTCCAATCTTCAATGGTGAATCGTATGACTTTTGGAAAATCAAGATGATAACCATCTTGACAATACGAAAGTTGTGGAATGTTATTGAAAATGAAGTTACCTTGAGTTCATCTTTTGAAAACACACTGTCCTTAACCTGAGAGAGAGATAATCAAGTGATGGAGGATATGATGGCTCATACACTTATCGGATCACTCAATACTGAGATTACTCGGGGAGAGTTTGTGATTTGCTATGTTTTTTCCTTCTTAAGCTCCAGAGAAACTGGAGTTCAGTGATCTTAAAAATGAATGCTTTCAGACCTCTCAGGAGTTCTGAGGAGATCTACTTGTTTTAAGTGACAATTTTTCTCTTTGTCTTTGCTAGAGAGTTTTCATGAACTTATGCCTTATATTTATAAGTAACTTGCAACACTTCTTTGTCCATGTTCTTGAAAATGTACCATTTGTTGTTGTCTCAGGTGATTGTTTCATCTTACAGTGAAATTACTGCATTGATCCAAGAATTGCACAGGTATATCACGTTAAACATCGTTTTAGCATGTCGTGATCTTTGAATCCAGTTCTAAGCTTGCATCTCTTTCTATTAAATGATGAAGAACTTCCATCTTTGTATATTGAGGAATTCAGGTATGATTTTGCACCTAGCTGGGGGATCTAGTTATTATCATTTCTTAATGTTATTATGGCTGCAGATGAAAGTATTAGAAGCACTTTATCTAGGAAGATGTTACAGCTTATTCCTGAGATATACACATTTGTTTCAGTAGTCTTAGCATAAGTTCTTGTGGAAATATTATAAGCTGCAGGTAACAGCTTATTCTTGACCTTGTCGCTATAATTACTGCAGGTAATTTTTGCTACTTACTTAAGCCAATGGAAGATTAGTAACAGTTTATTAAGGGTTTGACTGGTTGAAACGCAACAGTTGCGGTTGTGGTTACAAAAGTTTGTGGATGTGGATGATTGTGGTTTCTAGCGATTCGTACGAATGATGTAGCGGTTAAAAATTATTATGTTTACAAGATATTTGTGATTGGTTATTTATGAGACACTATAGCGGTTTAATGATAAATTATCAATATTAACACATTATAACATTATAAAAATATCAAAATAATATTTTACTATGATAAAGTAAAATAATTATTAATATAATATAATTAATAATAATATTACATTTTTTTTATTCTTCAAGTTTAAATGAAAGTTAAAATTTTAATAAAATTTATTTTGAAGATTTATATTAGAAATTTTAAATTAATATTTTATTTCATTTATAATGTATATATTTTTATATATGTATACATTAATGTTCAAAAATTATAGTGAATATTTTTGGTTTAAATTTTTTATAAAATAAATGATACTTTTAGTGAATTTAAATTAAAATATAGAAATATATATTTTATTTATAATATTTTAATTCTAAATTTAAATTAAAAATATTTTTTTAATATTTATTTATTCATCTATAACCACAAATGTTAGTGGAAACCAACTTTTAGTTTTACGAAGCTTGGAACGATTTGAGTGATTTGTAGCATTTACGGGGTAACGAAGAAACCAGCCTAACCCTAAATTATATCGTATCTTTCATAAATTAGTTATATTTTTATTCTAACTAGTGATCAACCCGCCCTACGGGCGGGGTATACAAATAAATGAAAATAATATATTTTAAATATTAATTTATTCTTCACAAAATATAACATTAATTTATATTTTTTTATTTCTTATTCTTTTAAAAATATATATTTGAATTGAAATTAGTTTATATATATGTTTATTCAAAAAATCAGGTGTGTAAATTTTTGTTTATTCAGTTTGTTTTGGTCTATTTTTGTGTTCTAGTTTTCTTGTTTCTTATCAAATAATAATATTGTGATAGATGTTTAATGTAATATTTTTATTTCTTATATTGTAAACTTACTTATTATTTATATTTTCTTATATTGTATATTTACTTATTAATTATTTTTGTTTCTTATATTGTAATATTTCTATTTCTTATATTGTATATTTACTTATTATTTATATTAACTTATATTGTATATTAACTTTTTATATCAAATGATAATATTGTGATAGATGTTTAATGTAATATTTCTATTTTTTATATTATATATTTATTTCTTATTTATATTTTCTTATATTATATTTAATTATTATTTATTTTTGTTTTTAATAATAATGTCACATGACTTCTTTTGAAAGAAAGATTTTATACTGATGTGGACACTTCCTGAAATCTTAAATAGTCCATTTTATTAGTATACTTTTATATCAATGATGATATTGTGATAGATATTTAATATAATATTTCTATTTCTTATATTATATATATATATATATATATTTCTTATTTATATTATTAATATTGTATATTTATTTATTTTATATCGAATGATAATATTATGATAGATGTTAATGCAATATTTATATTTTTTATATTATATATTTACTTATTATTTATATTTTCTTATATTGTATATTATTAATTATTTTTATTTCTTATATTGTAATATTTTTATTTCTATTTCTTATCTTGTATATTTACTTATTATTTATATTTTCTTATATTGTATATTTACTTTTTATATCAAATGATAATATTTTAATATATGTTTAATGTAATATTTCTATTTCTTATATTGTATATTTACTTATTATTTATATTTTCTTATATTGTATATTTACTTTTTATATCAAATGATAATATTGTGATAAATGTTAATGTAATATTTCTATTTCCTATGTTGTATATTTACTTATTATTTATATTCCTTATATTGTATATTTAATTTTTTTTATATCGAATGATAATATTGTGATATATGTTTAATGCAATACTTATATTGTATATTTACTTATTATTTATATTTTCTTATATTGTATATTTACTTTTTATATCAAATGATAATATTTTGATATATGTTTAATGTAATATTTATATTTCTTATATTGTATATTTACTTATTATTTATATTTTCTTATATTGTATATTTACTTTTTATATCAAATGATAATATTGTGATAAATGTTAATGTAATATTTCTATTTCCTATGTTGTATATTTACTTATTATTTATATTTTCTTATATTGTATATTTAATTTTTTATATCGAATGATAATATTGTGATAGATATTTAATGCAATATTTATATTGTATATTTACTTATTATTTATATTTTCTTATATTGTATATTTAATTATTAATTATTTTTATTTCTTATATTGTAATATTTCTATTTCTTATCTTGTATATTTACTTATTATTTATATTTTCTTATATTGCATATTTACTTTTTATATCAAATGATAAAATTGTGATATATATTTAATGTAATATTTTTATTTCTTATATTGTATATTTACTTATTATTTATATTTTCTTATATTGTATATTTACCTTTTATATCAAATGATAATATTGTGATAAATGTTAATGTAATATTTCTATTTACCATATTGTTTATTTACTTATTATTTATATTTTCTTATATTGTATATTTACTTATTAATTATTTTGTGTTTTTAATAATAACACCACATGGCCTTTTTTGAGAGAAAAATTGACGATCATGTGGACGCTCTCTGGAGCCTAGGATAGTCCTTTTAGAGCATGATTAACCCTAGAACCCCATTTGGGGTTCTAGTTTTTTTGTTTTTTTTTAATTCTTTTTTTTAATTTGATTTTTTATTTTTTTTCTTTAAAAAAAAAAATAAACCAATCGCGGGCCGCCACGTGTCAGTGGGACCCGTAAACAGTGTAAGAAACTCTTAAGAACCGGTTCTTATTTAAGAGTTTTAAGAACCGGTTCTTACACTATTCATGGGACCCATCCCCTTAAGAACTCCTCTAAGAACCCCCTTTAATCATGCTCTTAATAGTATAGATTCAACAATCAAACTTCCTTGCATCTAAAGGTCTTCACATACAATAAATCTAAAGATCTTCACATACAATAAAAACTTGTAATTAATTACAGTTGTTTAAAAACTGCAAGATTTGTTGACAATTTTCTAATTGCAGATTCACCAAGGAGACTAAGGAATTTTGATTAGTTGTCATGATTCATCATCAACAGGTCACGAAAAGCAAAACTTTAAAATAAACAAATAAATAATACCTACTTTATTTAAAATAATAATATAAATAAATAAACCAATAATATATGTAGATATACACAATCATTCACACCAGTATTAACTTTTTTTTTATAAACTAGTATATACTCCCTCCATTTCATATTACTTGTCGTTGTAGGGAAAAAATTTCGTTTCAAAATAAGTGTCGTTTTAGAGTTTCAATGCAAAATTCATTAATAAAATTCATAGGTAATTGTGTTTTTATTTTTCTATTGGTTGAAATATTGTTAGGTGTATAGGTAATTGTGTTTTTATTTTGGAAATATACAAAATCATATGTTTTCTTAATATGTGTGAACAAACCTAGAACGACAAATAATATGAAACGGAGGGAGTATATTTTATTCAAAACAAAGACAGCTAGACAGAACCATATTCAAAGCCAAGAAGATTTGATACTAAAAAATAAATGTTTCTCTTCTTCAAGACGTAAAGGTCACAAAAACGTAGTTTTGAGTATTAAAGGAGTTTCCTTTACTGTTACATTCTCCAGGATTAAAGGCGTTACCTTTGCTTCTCTGCGGCAACAAGGAAGAGTCTATACACGAAAGGAGAGTGTCTTTGTTTTGTGGGTTTTGTTCAAATATGCGATTTTTGAGTTTCTTATGTTGTGGCAAAAGGTTTGATCGGTAAGTATTGGGTTTATCTTTGATGGGTTCTTCCGAAAGTTTCTTCCTTTTTGAGTTTAGGACCCTATTCATGTTTCAAAATCTCTTCTTTAATGTTATACTGTTGGATTAGCTTCAGTTTCAGAAGGGGAACACACAAAGAAACTAATGTTTTTTATGTTTTGTTTGATGTCATAAACTTACACAGGAAAAAGAAGGTGAAGACTGAGCCATCATGGAGAGAGTTCACACAAAAGGAACTTCAAGCAGCCACAAACAGTTTTAATTATGACAACAAACTCGGCGAAGGTCGGTTTGGTAGTGTCTATTGGGGTCAGCTACCTGATGGATCTCAAGTAATGACCTTTTCTAGATACATGTTTGATCTGTAGAGAAGCCTGTTCTTGCCCTGGCATCATTGTTCTTCTTGTTGTTGTTGTTGTTCTGTAGATTGCAGTCAAGAGACTGAAGGCATGGAGTAGCAGCAGAGGAGAGATAAATTTCGCTGTAGAAGTGAACCTTCTAGGCGGTATTCGCCACAAGAATCTACTGACTGCACGAGGCTACTGTGCAGAAGGACAAGAACGGCTCATTGTGTATGAGTACATGCCAAATTTGAGCTTGGTCTCGCATCTTCATTCATCTGAGTCACTTCTTGATTGGACTAGGCGGATGAAAATAGCTGTAACCTCTGCTCAGGCTATAGCGTAAGTCTCCATGAACAAGATGGTTTGTATATATGTTTTGGAAATATCCACTGATTATGAGTTTGTCTTTTCATTTGGACAGCTACTTACATCATCATGCAACACCTCGAATTGTTCATGGAGATGTGAGAGCAAGCAATGTGCTGCTAGACTCTGAGTTTGAAGCTCGTGTTACTGATTTTGGATATGGTAGGTTGATGCCAGAGGAAGATGGAGCTACTAAAACTAACAACATTGGTTATCTCTCACCAGAGTGTATTGAATCAGGTAGAGAATCATCTACTGGAGATGTTTATGGTTTTGGTGTTCTTTTGCTGGAACTGGTTACCGGTAAGAGACCTGTAGAAAGGCTAAACCAAACAACAAAACGGGGTATTACCGAATGGGTTTTACCTCTGGTTTACGAGAAGATGTATGGTGACATCGTGGACCAGAGGCTGACTGGGAAGTATGTGGAAAAGGAGCTGAAAAGGGTAGTTCTGGTAGGGCTTATGTGTGCTCAGAGTGAGCCAGAGAAGAGACCAACAATGTCTGAGGTTGTGGAGATGCTTATGATTGAATCTAAGGAAAAAATGGCTTATCTTGAAGGTATTCCACTTTTCAACAAAAACATTGGAGGTTGAAGCTATAGATGAATGCTCCGAGATTCTTTCATAAGAGAAAGATCATCAGAAACAAGAAGAAGAATAGATAAATTATATGTTATTGGATTCACACAATTCTTTTTTTTTGCAAGAATCTGGTATTGGTTTTGGTTTTCTTTATTTTCAACATTTGATTTTTATCATTGATGTTGAGAGCTTGTAAAGGAGTGTAATGGAGTACATACTTGGTCTTTATGAAAAAACATCATAAATATTTGTTTACTGTGCCACTAAAAACATCCCCAACATGTTACATACAACCCCCCAACATATTACAATGTAGGCATGGACGTTCTGTTTAGTTCCTTCGGTTTTAGTTTTGGTTCTTTTGGTTTTGGATTCGGTTCAGGTAACATTTATAGGAACCATCTAATATCCGATAAAATTTTAGTGTCAATTTTGTTCCAGTTTGGTTTCGGTTTTCTGGTTGATTTTAGATAGTTCAGGTAAAAACTAAATTTTTCAGTTTTCGGACGAAATATTGGATTTTGGATAAATTTAAATATTTCAATAAAAACTATTTGAGTAATTGGGTTCTTTTGGGTAATTCAAACAATTTTCAATATTATTGATTAAAAATATTCGTGTATTTTGTTTTTCGGATATTTCAGTTTATAAATAGTAGGTTAAAATATTTGATAATTTTAAAACTAAATCTAGTTAATATCTTAAGGTATATGATATGTGTTTTGGATATTTGGGTACCATTCGGTTATCGGTTCCGTTATGGTTTTGATTTTTCGATTCCAAAAATATAAGAACCGCTTGGTTAGTTGTGAACTTATGTTCTGTTTCAAGTTCTTTTTTATTTGATTCTGGTTTAGTTTCTGCTTCTCTGGTTTATATGACATACCTATTACAAGGTATGCAAAAGGTTTTTAGAAATCATTGGAAGCTTATTTTTATTTAAAATCTGAAAAACATGATATGCTTTCCTCTCTCTATCTCCCAATATCTCTCTCCTGATACCAACACACAAAGTCTAAAACAGAACATCAATACAAAGTACAAAACAATAACCAATTAGAGCTCAACACTTGCTCTAAAGACAACCAAGAATCTCAACTGTTCTTTAAAGAGAACTAAGAAACTTAACCCATATGATCTCTGCACTCTGGGTTGCCTCTTTCGCAAACTCTTCAGCAGCTTGCTCGTCTTTAGCTTTCCTTACAGCTCCATGATACTCTTCATAGGCCTCAGAAGCATCAACAAGAAGATGAGAAAGACTCTTCACAATCTCTTTAAACTTTACATCAACAGATTCTCTCTCAGTTTCAAGCTTCTTCAACAGTTTCTTGATTGCAAAGATTCTAACGTACAAGGCATCTCCTCTTTGAGCAAGCTTATTAGCCTCTTCGAAGTTAGCGTCCACGAAGATCTGCTTCTCTCTGGCAGTCTCTTTGAGCATTGTAGCTCGTGCCTTTGCCATGTGGACTCGCTCAGAAGCTTCAAGCCCTTCTTTTATGACGTTTCCGTATTTAGCTAACCTAGAAATGTAACTGATGGGAGCTGAGCTTAGCTCTTCGAAAGTTGCAGCCATAACGAGAATGCTCTCAAAATCTTGACGTGTCACGAGCTGACGAGCGGTTAAGACACTAAGCTCTTTCAGTTTAGCTCGAAGGCTCTCTATTGTCTCTGATGTGGATGCTGATTCGCTTGTGGATGAAGTGTGCACACTATGAGATTCCTTTTCTTTCCTGTGATTCTCAACTAGTTGAGTCAAAGACTTAGTGAGACTAGAAGAAGTCTCTGTTCCCTGCAAAAATCAAAGAAAACCATAAGAGGAGTTAGAGACTTTTGGGATGTAACTGTGACTGTGATCCTTTGCTTGTTGCTCAAGAAAGGTCAGAAAATAAAACCTGGAGTTCAGATTCTTCAGAGAGGATCTCTTCTATGCTATATTTTGTTGATATAGCGATTGAAGCTTCTTCGTCTTGTTTTAAACCGGCTTTGTCTTGATTAAAACAGCCACAGACACCTGACTGTCCTAGTCCAAGAGACTCTAATGTAACTGAACCACTCTGTTTCTTTGCATCTGTGAGAACATGAACTGTCTTAGAAAATTGGCTCAGACAATCACTTAAACAAAAGAGTTAAAGAGTTTTGGTTGTGTCTTACATCCTTCTTTATTAGCATTTGTGCTAAAGCCACTTTGAGCTTCTGCAGAACAAGGTGGAAAAAGACACTGTTAAATTATACTGTCTTTGCTTAGGAGAGAGAGAGTACTAATAGAAATACCTTCGAATTCCCGCTCGATCTCTTCCAACATTAGCTTCCTCTTAGCTGCTGAAACAAGAGTTAACATCTTTTATGAGAAGGATGCAAAGAGAAGAAAAGGGATCAGAGAAGTTTACATTGTTCTTCAGTGTTCTTAGAATCATCATCATCTTTGATCTGTTTAAGACCTCCAATAGCAGCTGCAAGAAGAACATTGAACAGGTTCAAGATTTCATATGAAGCATATGAGCTAAGTTCGAAAGCTAATGATTTGTTGAGTTACCTTCAAATTCACGTTCGATCTCTTCAAGCATACTCTTCCTCTTTGCAGCTGTAACAACTGCAGATAATAGTAACTCACTATCATTGCCTTCCCTTCAGTGTAATCAGTACAATAAAGGATGAAATCACTTACATTGTTCTTCATTGTCACTTCCTTCAGTGAAATAATTAACTCTAAGTTGTTTTGTAGCAGCTACAAGTATAAGAAAGAAACTGAATCTTAGGATGAAACATAGAGACTTAAAAGATGAGATAAACAAATGTTAATGTGAATGTACCTTCAAACTCACGTTCCATCTCTTCCACCATACTGTTTCTCTTTGCAGCTGTGATAAAGACATAAAGGAAACATGTCTCAGAATCTCTTAGGAGAGGGAAAGAAGAAGCAAAAAGTTACTTACATAGTTCATCATCAGCATCTCCTTCAGTGAAACCATTTAGTTTTTTAAGATCACTTGTAGCAGCTGCAAGTAGACACATTCTTAGCATAACATTCTTCATGTTTGGTTCTATTGCAATTGATATAAAGATACCTTCAAATTCACGTTCAATCTCATCCAGCATACTTTGCCTCTTTGCAGCTGTAACAACAATACATCAAAACTCTTCTCAGATTACATGAAGAGGGGAAATAAAAGCAGGACTTAAGAGAAGATAAAAAGTACTTTACTTTGTTCTGTGTCTTCACTGGAACCATCAACTTGGAGTTGCTTAAGGCTCTCTGTAGCAGCTGTAAGTATAAATGAAGAGACAAGACTCTCAGATACTAGTCAAGGCTGTGATATGAACAATGTGGAAGATACCTTGGAAATCGCGTTCGATCTCTTCTAACATACTTTGTCTCTTTGCAACTGTTTCACAGCAAGATCAATCTGATTCAGAAAACCATATACAGGAAGGGTAGATGACAAAAGTAGTTAATACCTTGTTCTTCTTCAACTTTGACCTCAGTTGAATCATTAACCTTGAGTTTTTCAAGACTTTTTGTAGCAGCTAAGGGACAAAAACACACAGAAACATATTCTCAAATAAACACAAATCTTTCTGGCTGAAACATAAAACCTTTTAAAGACATTTAGAGGTATGTTTACCTTCGAATTCCTGTTCGATCTCTTCCAGCATACTTAGTCTCTTTGCAGCTGCAAAAAGACATAGATGCAACTTCAGAGAAAATGGATCAAAGAAAACTAAAAGAGATCAAGAGGCTTTACATTGTTCTTCATCATCTTTGCTTCCTGTAGAATCAGAAACCTTTAGTTCTTCAAGACCTTCAACAGCAGCTGCAAGTATGAGACAAATCACACAAACAAACTCTTAGTTAATAATCACATTCTTCTCATAAATTAGTGAAAGTTAGGAACAAAAAAAAAGTTATGGTGTCTCAAGAAACCTTCAAACTCGCGTTCAATAGCTTCAAGCATGCTTTTTCTCTTTGCAGCTGTAACAACACACAAAAAACCATTGACAAAATGCTTAAGCAGAGACAAAGTATCATATCAATCAGATAGGGAAGTGGTTTATTACATTGTTCTTCATCAAGCTTGTCCCCAGTGAAGTCATTAACCTTTAGTTGTTCAAGATCTTTTGTAGCGGCTACAAGTTAGGAAATGAAACAGAACACGGACCAGAATCTTTTAGATTCAAGACTTAGTCCACTAAAAACAGAAGAGTTAGTTGAAGACAGGTCTCAAAGAGATTATACTTTCGAATTCGCGTTCAATCTCATCCAGCAAACTTTGTCTCTTTGCAGCTGTGATAAAGACAAGAATGCTGCCTTAGTGAAGGATACAATTAAGTCTAAATAAGAGGTAAGAGAGGAAGAGTTTGTTACATTGTTCATTATCAATTCCTTCACTTAGTTCATCACTCTTTATTTGTTCCAAACTTGCTGAAGCAACTGCAAGTAAGAGAAGCAAAAAGAAAAAAGTAACAAACATTTGTATAAGTGAGGTTTATAGGAACTAGCTATAAGCTATGGATTTAGCATCTCTGAGATACCTTCAAAATCGCGTTCGATGTCGTCCAATATCTTCTGTCTCTGAGCAGCTGAAACAAGAGACACACAATAACTATCTCAGTAGAAGAAGCCAAACTCTTGAAGAGACAAAATGACTCATGAAAACTAGTGTAGAAGAGAAAAAATTTCATACATAATTCTTCATCATTAACATCCCCAGCTCCAGCTTGGTTAAGACCATTGAGATGAGCTGCAATTAATCAAGATCACTTAAAGGGCCTTTCTTGATTCAACCTTTAACCATAAACACAATCACTAAGAGAGATCAAGATCTTAAAATTACCTTCAAACTCAAGTTCTATTTCATCCAACAGACTCGAACGTTTAACATTTTCATCACTCACGGCTCCAACCTAACCACAACAGAAGACAAAAAGCACATTAGTTCTACAATAAACTTACTTTGCAAAAATCTCTTAGGCAGATTGACCATAATCCTAACCTTAGATTCATCTGACAGAGACAGAGAGATAGTGTTCTTATCAGTCTCTGTAGTGTTCTTCTGGTTCTCACTCTGTATACTTGCAGCTGAAGACACACATACACAAAAGTAGAAGCTGTCACAAAGAACAAAAAAGATTCAAGAAAAGAAGACACGGAGAGAGATCTTACACTGATCTTCCTTGCCTTGAAGAGTACTGACACTATCTGCAAAATCAAGAAAACAAATAATTCAACAAACCAGAAAAGAAACACATTTTGATGATTCTGAGTGTTACCTTACCTTGGTATTCACGTTCGATTAGATCCAGATGACTCAACCTACTAGCAGCACCATCATCCTAAGAATATTACCAAATGCATCAGTTAGTTTTGCCATTTTTTCATAAGGTTGAAAGAGAAAGAAAAACACTTTCCTTTTGGTGCTTACCTGGCAAGAAACACCATGGAAGCTCGAGAAAGCAAGACACAGAGACAACCCCAGAGCAAGAAAATTCATTCTCATGGAGGATATTTCCATTACAAGTGGGAAAGAGACAGTGTTCTAAAGCTTGAAGAAGCATATGGTGTGTGAAAACGTTTTTAAAAGAAACAGTTGTAACTAACTCAAACGTGGGTTTCATATTTATCTCATGGCTCTTCTAGGGAACTCATAAACAGTTTGTAACTAAAAGGTGAGACTTAGAGCACCATCAATGATAGTAGGGCAATTTTCTTAAATAGTATTTTTTAAAAGTTTTTGTCACAAAAATAGCACTAAAAAAATAAAATGACCAAAATAGCATTTTTTTTTTTGAAATTTTTATTTTTCATTTTTTTTTTTGAAATTTGAAACCCTATCTCCAAATCCACCCATTTACTCTAAACCCTAAAGTCTAAATTAGTTAATCCTAGGGGTGTAAATGCATTTAAATAAAAAAATTAGCTTCTAAAAAAACTATTTTAGTCATTTTCTTCCTTAAAAACTATTTTTGTGAAAAACAAACTAAAATGAACTATCTAAGGGAATTTCTCATGATTGATAGTATCCATCATTAAGATTTATATATTAATATTAATATTTAATTATGGTGTTATTAATTTTAAGGGAAACTCAACTCAAATTTTTTTAAAACATTGGATTTAAGAAATTTTGGGTTGGGGTTTCCCGTAAAATTAATAACTCTACAATTAAGTATTAAGAACATCTCCAATCTTACTTCATTTTCTACTCCAAACATTATTTTAGAGTGAAATCTTCTTCAATCACGCTCTATTTTCAACTCCAAAATAAAGTAATGGCTAGGGTTACTCCATTTATAGAGTAATCTTACTTATTACTCCGTTTTGGTGTTGAACATTTTTTATTTGTGAAATGATCCTTTTAAATCTTTAATATTTTTATTTCTTACTTAAATAATATTTTAAAATAATACAATAATATAAATAAACAAGATATTCTATTATTTAATAATTTTACATAAAAATACATATCATAATTAAAAAACAAATAATATAGAATAAAGATAACATAAAATGACCTACAATCGCGTTTTGCTATTGTGAAAGGACATGTTCGTTTTTGGAAAAGAAAAGTGTTACATGATATTATGACTATATGTATAATTTTACATAAAATGATAATTGAGGATGAGTGTGAACTCGATGCACCAATCAAACTTGGAAGAAAAACTCCACTTCCAGATATCAAAATTACATAATATGAAAATGTCCAATTTCAAAATTTTATTACTCGATTTAAGAATATTAAAGATAAAGAAGCTCATTTTTTATTACGAAATGCATTAATTGATTATTTGTCAGAAAATATCTAATGTTCATTATTGAAACCAACTTATATATTGTCTTTTATTTTATTTTAATGATTTCTTGTACTTTTTAATAATAAATGTTTAGTTCAAATAAATTACATTTTAATGAATTTTTGTAAACATAAAATAGTTGAGGTTATTTGGTAATTTTAATAAGTATAAGGTATTATTAATAATTATTAATTAAATATATTATTTTGGAATAAAAATTGGAGTAATACATTGGAGTAAAATCTTACTCTATTTTAGTGTTACACTATTTTTGGAGTAAAATATGAAATAATACATTGGAGATGCTCTCTAATATTAGTATATACATACACAATATATATATATATATATATATTTAGAACTCCAATGGTAGCTCTTACATATGTCCATTATCATTATAATTATAATAAATTTAAAATCATTTACTTATTTAATTAAATTTTAATCTATAATTTTTTTAAAAACCAATGTTATTATTACACTTGTTACATAGTTTTCTTTATTAGAGACAAAGTACTCTCAAATAAAAAAATTTCTTCACTCTCTCTTTTTTTGATTATTTTTTTTTTTTATTGGTGAAAGCATTAGAAACACACCAATACTCATGCTCTAACTTAAACGGTAAAATTTCTTTAATATCTTTTCACTTTCTAGCATTAAGTGAGTTTTTCTAGGAATATACCGAATCAGCCGAGAAAACATATACTCCCTCCGTTTCATATTACTTGTCGTTCTAGGTTTATTCACACATATTAAGAAAACATATGATTTTGTATATTTCCAAAATAAAAACACAATTACCTATATACCTAACCATATTTCAACCAATAGAAAAATAAAAACACAATTACCTATGAATCTTATTAATGAATTTTGCATTGAAACTCTAAAACGACACTTATTTTGAAACGAAAATTTTTCCCTACAACGACAAGTAATATGAAACGGAGGGAGTAAAAAAAGTTCAAGCAAGACGACATAAGTATAAGGAATCAAATCCATACTCATAACATAAGACAATGCCATTTCCTTTATTACTCAGCCGATTTACTACTTAGTCCTACTTGTATTGATTTTGTTCAGAACCCTTTTTTTTTTATTACTCTCTCCATTTTACGATACATGATATGTATAAGATTTTGTTGTTTAAAATGTAAAATATTTTAACATTTCTATGTTAATTTTAACTTTATTAAAAAATATTTAACCAATTAGATTTTACTGTTTCTTCAGTAGTAACTGGTAGAATTATTTTTTATTTAAAATTAATTTTTAGGGAAATGAATATTTTAATCTTATGCTTTAACTTAAAACATTATATATCATAAAACATAGAACATTTAGTTACTGGAGTTATATCCAAAGAAAATAGTACACTTTTTTGACAGAATGAATTTTAATATAAGTTGTGTTCATTACTAACTTACTATGTGTGCCTTTGTAACATACATATTACGTTACATTTAAGAGAATTTGACGGTTACACATACTTTTTGTCAGACCCATAACTAGCATATTTTCTATTTACCCAATACTTTTCCTTTGCCTTTTGTTTAAAGTACCCTCCCAACCAGAAAAGTCCAATTACTACTAAAAAGAAAAGAAATAAAATATAGATATTTTAACTCATTGTCCTTCTGTTTATTTTCTCCCAATTTCTTAACCCTAGAAATCTCCTCCTCTAACACGATGTCTCTTTTGATGGTGATTTTCTACCTTGAACAAATCTAAACAACCACATCAATATCTATTCTATTTAATCCTCCTTTAATGCTTTCACCTGTTACATATCATACACGCATCTTCCCTTTTCCCTTATTTTTTCCACCATCGCCGCTTCTAATCGCCGGAGAAACAAACACGAGATAATAACTTTCTGGCTCAACACCGACATCTTCTACGCATATGTCTTCTCTACCACGCACCTCCCTTTCATATACTGTCAACAGCTTTACCGACCACATCCACTGAAACCCCCTCTATGACCACACCCAGAGCCAAGGAAAGAGACGAGAAGTAGATGTTAAAGTAACCGACCACTTCAGATGGTGCTTCTTGGTGTAAGCTGTAGTGACATATTCGTTGAACATATCCATATCCACGTCCACGCCATCATGCCCACAATTTCTACTAACGATGACCACCACTTGTTTAATGCTCCTAACCATAATCACAACATGTTTCAGTTTCATGGACATTATAGACCACGTAAAAGCTTCACACATTTTTAAAGCCATGGATTTGGTGTTCAGTCTTGTGATAATGGTAGCTCTTATGCGGGAGAATCAAGGTTTGGTGTTAAACATAGGTCTGAATCTTACAATTTCAGGTGAATAAGTGGCTTTTAATTATAATCTTTGAATTCTGATTTTTTAAAACATAATCTTTGTTTGTTTGTATTATGTAGAAGTGGAGATAAGTATGCAAGAGAATAATTTGAAAATAAGATCCATGGGTTTGATGTGTATTGTTTTGCTAATAGCTATTGTTATAAAGGTGTGTAGCATGAAATTCGTAAGTAAAGTTATGAATAGCCAACAATTTGATGTTGGTTATATAAAAAGAGGATATTAACCACATTTCATCTATCCACATCTCCAATACCTTGTGACACAACTTTTTTGGCCACGTGAATGAAATTAAATGAGGGTTATAAGAGGCATTTTACATCATCTTAAGCTGCACAAAGTACACCTCCAGCTTGAAGTATATCAAATTGTAAGACATCACTTCTAAAGTATGTCAATTTGTAAAGCTCTCTACATTTAATACATTATTTATAATATATTTAAGTCACATGTTAGAATACAACCATTTTATAACAAGTGGCTAACTTATGTCAAAAGCAGCTTATCCAATCGTGTCTTCAGATTTGATGTAATGGTTTTTAACTTTATACTATTAACTGTGTCCTCGCATTCAAGAGCAGACAAATAATACCGATAGAAGGCCGTTTCAACGTGGAACATATGTGTGGACTGTGGATGTATAACTAATTTAATACTTGGACATGAATGAGCAACGCGTTAATCAGTTATCTATATTGCAATCTTGTTTTCTGAAAATTTTGTAAACACAGGAATTAGTTAACAATATGTGTAGGTTATATATAAAACAGGAAAGATATACAAAAACAAAACATTTCAAAACATAGTAACACTTTTTTGAAAATATTAGTATCAAGGATAATTTTACAGATAATCTGCAGAATGAGGGAATGATGTTTAGAAACACGTAATTTAATACCATTAATGTTTTTCGAATAAGGTATTATAGAAATAATTTGAGACCCATTTTTAATTAGTTTTCTTCTATCATTCCATGATGTAATAATAATAGTGCACTTGGAATGAAAAAAAAGACCTAAGCGTAATCATTTGTAAAATGTTCCTTATGTCCCCCAATGATTCAGATTTGATCCAAAAATGCTAAAATAATCACAGAGTTCTCCACTAGTCCTTAAAAAAAGTCATAAACAACAATGTGGAAAAATATGAGATATCAGATGGTTAAATTAGTGAGTGGCCTCTTTAAGTGATTGCTTATGAATGTCAGAAGATTCACATACAAGAGCATATCACCATATATTAGTAATAAACATTTCATTGACCAAAAGTTATTTTACAGCACCCCCAAATATAATAACAATATTTTTTCTATTTTTTTTTGTAAAGAGTATCAATTAGACACATTTCATGTAGATAAAAAAATAATAAAATATAATAATGTATCATTTTATTATATAATTATTTAATTAAAAAAAATTAATTAAGTTTTTATTGATTGAAAAAAAAAAAACTAAATAAGAAAATTGTATTAGAATGTAAAATTATATTAAAAAAAAATAAAATAAAAAGATAATATGATATTTTTTTATGAAACATAAAGAGTAATACCTACTAAATTTGTCAAATAACATTGCAAAACTCGGGGTGCGATCATACCAGCACTAATGCACCGGATCCCATCAGAACTCCGCAGTTAAGCGTGCTTGGGCGAGAGTAGTACTAGGATGTGTGACCTCCCGGGAAGTCCTCGTGTTGCACCCCTTTTAAAAAAGTGGGACAAAAGAAAAAACAAGAGTTCGCCCTAGAAAAAAGTTCCCAGGCACGATAACCAAGGTTGCGCCGTCAACCTCCACCCTCGGCGCCGGTGGGGCCGCTGGCCACCGGCGTCGGGCCCGCTTCCTCGTCGTCTCTTCTGCATCTCCCCCCGACGTCTCCTCTGTATCTCCCTCGTTCTCTTTATCTTCCACCATTCTTCTCGTCCTTTGTTTTGCCTTGACGGGTGCTTCTCACGGCGGAGGTGCGCGCAGGCGAGCTTCCCTTGCCATGGTTAGTAACACCTCTTTGTGGTTTCATTTTGGTTTCTGGGATTCCAGTACCAAGCTTATCTGGGGGACTCCCCTTTTCTTCTTCTTCTTCTCCTCTACTCCAATCATCGTCTACCACCGTCCTTCATCTCCTCCCTTGCGCTACATCGACTTGGCTAGTTGGAACGGGAAACTTACAACCATCGAGGTCACCTCGTCTCTAGCTCACAGATCCACGCTTCCCCGACCACCTCTACTTCCATATCCGCTCGCAAATCTGGTGACCTTCCGACAAGCCATCTCACCGCTGTTATCTTTGGACCCAGAAGACCGGAGTTCTCCGTTAACCCTCCTCCTCACCCATTGCTGCTCTGACATCCCGAGCTCCCGTCGTCGGGAAAGGACTAGAACCGCATTGTCGATGGGATTCCATTGCTTTGTCGTTTCTGTTACTTTGGATCTAACTAGCCCAGTGGGCTTCCAAAAGGACCACCTCAATCAAAGTTTGTATGTTTCACAGCCCAATTTGTGGGGGAGCTTGGTCTCTTTGACTGGCTTGCAAAAAATTTTCGATGGATTCATCGAGGTTTTTACCGAATCGGATGTGTTTTTAATGCCATATCTCTTTCTTCTGAAGAATCATCTAGAGACCTATTTACCGGTGGGTTCACCGGAATCATCTTCATCGTCATCACCTTCTCCATCGCCACCACCAACATATACCTTCTCCATGAGAATTGTTTCCCCTTCAGCCCAACAGCGAGGGAGTCTATCCATATCTATAGCCGATTTGTTATCTTGTGTAGCGGTTCGTTCGGGGCCTGAAGATACAACGGATTTCGTCTTGACGATAATCCGAGGTGCGGATTGGGTACCAANTTCAACCTTCCGGCTTTGCCGTGATCTTTATCTTGACGCATTCAAGCTTTGCTATGAATTCGCTGTCTTCCTATCTTAGAGGTCTCTCTACTAGTATCTTGTATGCTTTTGCCTTTGGTTCTTATGTTTGTAATGCTATGATTAGCAACTCTTGTAATCCGAATGTTTAAGTTTTAATGAAAGTTGTGTTTCAAAAAAAAAACATTGCAAAACTCTACTTTGTATTTTATTCTCATGTTCCATCTTTCCTTGTCCCAATCCTTATGACCACATTGTCTCTAATCAGTGAAAGTTGATAATGTTAGAAAACTAGTGCCCATTAAAACTGATAAAATGATATTCCATGAAAATTTAGTGGCAGCGTCTTAATTAAAACGTAGCCAGCTCGCTGCATCGCCATAAAAACGTGCCCTGTTAAAAGCCATGCTAAAAACGATTGAGACTCATCGATATGTACTTAAATTAGTACTAGATACTCCCTCCGTTTCATATTACTTGTCGTTCTAGGTTTATTCACACATATTAAGAAAACATATGATTTTGTATATTTCCAAAATAAAAACACAATTACCTATATACCTAACCATATTTCAACCAATAGAAAAATAAAAACACAATTACCTATGAATTTTATTAATGAATTTTGCATTGAAACTCTAAAACGACACTTATTTTGAAACGAAAATTTTTCTCTACAACGACAAGTATTATGAAACGGAGGGAGTACATAGTTAAACCGTCATTAATATTGGAATTATACACTGTCGCTACATTAGCTACAGTATCGTCTAATTTGCTGACATGGACGGTATATTTCAATTTTGTTGACGATAGTGTCAAGTGCACAATATCTTTATTTTTTAAAAATCGTTTTATATTTTATTTTGAAAAATTGTAAACATTTATAAATTTTAGTTATTTAATAATATCAACCATAAATTAATTGAAATAATGAAATTTTATTTTATATAAGAGATATATTTGTTATAATGTTTCTATCTTATCAACTACTCTTATATTAATCTTGTTTAATTTTGGTTTTGTGTTTGTATAGAAAATATTTAGATTGATTGTATAATTTTGCAAATAATTTTGTTTTAAGAATTTTTTTTTGTATATCAGTCTAAATTCTTTAAATGCAAACAACATAAACAATATTAATTAAGAGTAACACGATCACAACACTAACATTGAATATGAATCATTATAAGGAAGATATAACTTTAATAAAATTTATTTATTTTAATTCGGTTTTGGTTAAATTGATATAAATAATTTTGGTTAATATTACTAAATAATTAGATTATAAATGTTTACATTTTCTTAAAAAATACTTTTTTATAAAACGGCTATTTTGTTTTATTATACACTTTGTATCATAGTTAGGAAAATTAACTAATGATATATGATATCAACGTCAGCAACAATTGATGATATGACAGTTGATATAGCGATTATGTCTGATTTTGCTTTAAAAAAAACAAAATATATGTTATTTTAACTTTTCAAAAATGTATATATATATATATATATATATGCACGGTGATATATTTAATGTATATATATTGAACATATTGCAATATGTTAGGCATGAAATAGTCCTTTCCTTCAATAATATTAACAAAACCTTCACTGTTAAAAGTTTTGCATTTTTGTCAACTTTATAGTCTGAATGAAATAAAATCTTAATGTACTTTTTCCCAGCTTTATATAGTATTAATAAGTTGATATATTCAGTAGTTCTTGGGGAAAAAAGTATATCAGCGGGATAGAGTATTGAAAATGTGACATCCAAACATTCCTGCAGATTTAAAATGTTGTTATAACACGAACAAAAAGAAGACAGCACCACTTAATTATTAATTTTGTTGACGTAAGCAACATTTTATTATTACAACAAAGACAACTCACAAGTATGGTTAACAACAAAAGAAACAACACTTATTAATAAAAACGATAAAACATGATCCATATATATATAACACACAGACTGATACTAATCCTCAAGAACAAGATCTCTTGCAATATATTTTTGTTTCCTTCAGAGGATTCAAGATTTAGGTTCTTGATCTTATTAGAGTTCATCCCTCACGATCTTGGAAGTTGGGAATCCAGGCTTTAGGAAATCGGAATACCATTTGCCCGAAACTTTCTGGTGACGAGTCAAATTGTTTACGTAATCGATGTAGTAAAGCCCGAACCTCGACTTGTAACCATCTTGCCATTCAAAGTTGTCCATCAAAGACCATACGTAATATCCAGTAACGTTCACCTTGTCCTCACTACAGAAACAATCATTTTCATTAGATTATTTATTTATATACAAGTTAAATATTTTAGTTACCATCCAAGGATGAAATCAAGCACACGTTCAATGGGAGCTCCAACACTGTCAACGTCGGCTGGTTCGAACCATATATGCTGGACTGTGTGCAATTCCAATTTTACCTCCAGCACACTATAAATTTGGAAAAAAAAAAAAAAAGGTTGAGATTAGTGTTTATAAAATTATTTTTTGTTAAAAAATAAGAGATAAGAGTCATGTAATTTAAGATAAACCTGTTTGCATGCTCTGAAGGCTTCAACGGAATAAGCATGAGCCAAGAGTAAGTTGTGACTGACTTGATAAGCTTCGAATCCTGACCGTCCATCTTCACAGTTATCTCTGTTCTCTAATTTGATGTACGGTGAACAACGTCCCGGAGCTTTTTTACCGAGGTCGTAACCAGAGCCGGACCTGAAACATTCGGGCCTTATTCAAAAATTAAATTTAAACTTTGGCTTTCACTTCATAATCAAAAAAACTGTTTCTCTATTTCTTTTGAACAAAACAATTGTTCTTACAAATATTAAACTGATGAGTCATGTATTAAAGTTTTCGTGAATTGAGATATAAAATCTTTTACTAATTATGTAATATTTATTATTATATGGATTCATCTAGTATTTTATTTTCAGACTTACAAGTAGAAAATGTTTCTTTGGTCCAACTTTATATAATTAACATTACACATATAAATATACATATGAAAAAATAGAAGTGGGGGCCCCTTAAGGTGGGCCCCATTCCAATGTTTCGAAAGACTATGTTCAAGTCCGGCTCTGGTCGTAACCAGCACGACTAAACACCCATGGCTCATTGAATGTGATCCAGTTTTTCACTTTGTGTCCATATTCGTGGAAAGTAAAGTTTGCATATTCTGTAAAATCCTTCCTGTATTTATTAATAATATATAGTTATTACAAACAAAACATTATCAAGAAAATAATCTATTTATATACATGAAACAAAAACTTACACAATGTGACTACTCAAGAAACCCCCGTATTCATCCTCTAGGTCTTGAGGAGTATCCCAGTGAAAGACTGTTACTAGTGGAGTTATCTCTAAATTTTCGCACACAAAAAAAAAATAAAAAAAATTTGTAAGAGTTAATTACTTAATTGATTGATCATATGATTTTTAATTAATATTGTTTTGGAATGAAAAAAGATTACTGTTTTTGAGAAGCTCATTGATGAGGTCGTGGTAGAATTGGACTCCTTGCTTGCTTATTCCCTTAGACATTCTTCCATCTGTTAAACAATTTGCATTTCATTTTTTCAAAAAAAAAAAACAATTTGCATTTCACTTGTTATTTTCATATATTAACAATTTGTAACTATATTAGTAAGGGCAATTCTCTTAAATAGCCCCTTTTAAGTTTTTTTCACAAAATACTCCTAAAAAAATAAAATGACTAAAATAGTATTTTTTTTTTGAAATTTTTAATTTTTCTTTTTTTTTTTGAAATTTGAAATTCTATCCCTAAACTCACCTCTTAACTTTAAACCCTAAAGTCTAAATTAGTTAACCCTAGGGGTATAAATGCATATAAATAAATATTTTAGCTTCTAAAAAAACTATTTTAGTCATTTTTTTCCTTAAGAACTATTTTTATGAAAAACAAACTAAAAAAAGGCTATCTAAGAGAATTTCTCTATTAGTAATGATAATAACCACAAACATATTAAATAACAATGAAGAAAAACTTACGTGGGAAAATTCTGGGCCACGCAGTAGAAAGTCTGAAAGCATCAGTGTTGAGGTCTCTCATCAACTTAATGTCTTCCTGTTAATATTCATTTAAAAAAAAACTGCAAGTAACCATCAAAAGACTATTTAAATAACGAGAAGAGAAAAAACAATGATTATGTATTACCTTGTAACGATGGTAGAAATCAACAGCAACATCAGCGTTATGAAACTCACATTTATCTGGAAATTTATTTCAACATTCTCTTTAAATTTAAATATGTTTAAACTATATACATATATAAACATTTATAAATTGATAAAGGAGAAAAAAATATACCTGGGTATTTGACAATTTGTTAGTGAAAGTGTCCCACATACTTGGACCTCGACAACCTTCATCAACAGCTCCTTCAACCTATATTCAACATAATAACAAAGACAAAAATTAAAATCATGTATATAAAACAGTAATAATTTTAAATCTATATTCGACTTAAACTATCTTAAAATTTTAATATTTAATGGATTACAAAACAATAATAATTAATTTTAAATCACTAATTGAATAACACCTTAAGTTTCTCTCTCTTTTTGTGTTGTTTTTTTAAAGCCAACAATACATAATTTTTACAATTTTTTTTCCTTTTATTTTTTCTCTTTAAACATTTTATTTTCTTTCTTCCCTCTGTAACTAATCTTTTTATGTTTGTAATAATTTTATTTAAATTTAAAATTGAATAATAAATTATTGAAATTTTTTTTTAAGATCCATATTATACTACTTTTATAATCATATATATTAAAATTATCAACAATAGCATAATTTATATTTTAATTAAAATATTTAAACTATTACTCAAAACTTTTACAATTTTAACTATTAGTTTGATTTTAATAAAACTTAAACTAACATTCAAAGTTTCAACAGCCAAATTCCCTACAGCTATATTTCAAACCAAAACCTAAATCGAAAGTTCTTACCAATCGGAGCTCTAATGTCACATGTCAATAGCCTGGATCTTAGGCCCACTAATAGTAAGTGACATAAGATTGCTTAATGCCCATATTATCTCGCATATGATTGTTCTGCTTCTATCTAAGTGGGGTCAAGTTGTAAACACAGATATAAGGAAGCATACAAATGGTTCATATAAAGAGATTAAGAAGCAAAATATAAGTCTCACGGTAACCCACAAAATCTCAACAACTGTAGAAAAGAAACAACAACAACAAACTTGTTCAAATCTCTAATTTTCTCTGCCTTAAAAATTAACTACTCGAAACGTAACAAAACAAAGACACAAAGGGCAACGAGAAGTGTTTCTACATTTTTCTTTACCTTCAAGCATCTGTAGCTGTAGGAGAGTTCTCAGGTGTCTTCAAAGTCGGAGCTGTTTCAATTGGTTTACTACCCTTATGTTTGTCAACAGCTACACGAAACTCTTCCACGATCGTTGGGTCTTTGAACTTCAGAGCAAATGTAGAGAGACCATCTTTGCCTTCGCTTACACTATTCACACAAGCGAATGTGATTCCTTTCTTGTCCATGCTCGCAAGTTTCATTTCAGGGTAGAGACTAGCGTTTAAGATCAACCTGTAGTTCCCTTTAGCTCTCATAACTAGCCTTGCTTTACCGCCATTACTGGAGACGTTTACTTTAACTTCTCCTTTACCACGCTCTCTCCATCCTCCATCAAGATACTCAAACATGATCGAATCAGCTGAGAATGCAGCTTTCTCGTTCTCTTCTCCTGTCTCTGTTGAAACCTCTTGCTTTGGAGGAAACCCACTACCTTCACTCTTCTTGGTAATGGATGCACCGAAAAGAGAAGAGTTGTTGCTGTTTGAGAGGCCTAAACCAAAGGGAGATCCAGAAGCATCACCAAACGAGAACTTAGGACCAGAAGTCTCTGTAGTGGCGAGTCCGGTGAATGCGTTTTTGCTACTTGAATGCTGTTGGAACGAACTCAAAGAGCCATTGTTATCACAGTTCTTGTCTGCTGCTTCAACGCTTACATCACCTGATTCCTTCTGAGGAGGATCCTCAGTTTGGTCTGTTCCTTGGACTGCATCATCATGAGTAGTTTGGTCATCAGATGTCTTTCCACGCTCATTCTCATCTTTAGTCTCTTCCTTAGGAGAGTCTTTGACATCATCAACCTTCTTACTGTCAACTTCATCATCGTCATCAGTTTGCTTTTGATTGTCTTCAACTACGGCTTGAGCTGGAGTTGAAGCAGGTGCAGTAGTAGGGAGCAGTTGAATTCCAGCAAAGGGATTGGTTGTTGGTGCGGGAGGTGCAGCAGCAGAAGGCTCTTTGCGCTTGATTCTGACGATT
>MU106760.1:20253-88322 GCA_012274485.2 Sinapis alba | reverse complement strand
TCGAGTTCCACTTCGATCTCGCGTTTTTTTTTTCTTTTTCGGATTTCGGTTCTCGCCTAGAGTTTTAATTTGATCAGATCTGGAGATGATCTCTTGAGATTTTGGGGTTTGTATGCTCGGAGTGACTGATCTAGGATAGGAATCAGACGATCGATGAACTCTACAGTTTCAGTTTGCTTGTTTCGATTAATTAAACCAATTGATTTTGAAATCACGTGCTTTGCCTTTAAATTTAGGGTTTCGTCTACCGTTTGTTGAGCACTCACTTTTGCAGGGATGATGATGATGATCCATCGATGATATGCTTAACTGTAGATTGTTCATTTCTGATGTGTTTTGGATTCGGTGTCATCTGATTTTATCATCTATCAAACTCGAAACAAATCCTCCTATGCCTCTATATCTCTTTCCTTAATCTTTCTAGAACAGATTTCTTCTTTTAATTTTATATGTCAAACAAAAAATCATAAAATTAAACTGTTTTCACGAATATTTTTTATTTAATTTATAGAATTTTACAAAAATATTTGAAAAATCGAAAAACTGTTTTTTTTTCATATTTTCGAAAAAATCATCAAAATACGATTAATTTGATTTAAAATTTTTTTTTTTTTCTAAAATTTTCAGAGTATAAGAGTTAAATCTTTTTCTCATGGGTTCACTGATCCAAGGAGGGGGGGGGGGCTAGGGCTTAGTTTTGATCGATTGAGGGAGTTTTAATTAGGGATTTAGGTTTTAATCAAAAAAAAAAATTAAAAGAGGGGCATAAGAGATTAAGAGTGCCCATAAGAGATTTGCATCTCACAGAGAGGGGCACCAGCGGAGTTCACTCATCAAACTCGATCTTTCAATTATGTAGTAGAACTTACCTGTGTATATGTTGATTAATCAGTTACATTTTACTAGAGATTTTTAGTTCAAGCTGTTTAAAGGGGATGTGTGTAGTCTACTAGTGCCTGTGTGTGTTTGAAGTGAGTCGTATCTTAATGTTCTTTGTTTTATTGGTAACAGGCCAATGCAGCATCGGGAATGGCAGTCCATGATGACTGCAAGCTCAAGTTTCTGGAACTCAAGGCCAAGAGGACATACCGTTTCATCGTTTACAAGATTGAGGAGAAGCAGAAGCAAGTGATCGTTGAGAAACTCGGCGAACCTAGTCAATCCCATGATGACTTTGCAGCAAGTCTTCCAGCTGATGAATGCCGATACGCCGTTTTCGATTTTGATTTCGTCACTGCTGAGAGTTGCCAAAAGAGCAAGATCTTCTTCGTTGCATGGTAAGTAACTTACATTTCCTCAGCTAAAAACCGATCTATCATGTTCCTCAAAATCTCTTGTTGTTTTTGGCCAAGGTCTCCGGACACGGCAAGAGTGAGAAGCAAGATGATCTATGCAAGCTCCAAGGACAGGTTCAAGAGAGAGCTAGACGGGATTCAAGTAGAGCTTCAAGCAACTGATCCAACCGAGATGGATATTGATGTTTTCAAAAGCCGAGCCAATTGAGGAACGGTTGAATCAAACTTCTTTCCTCTATTATTACCGAGTGATATGCTTTTACTTGAGGTTTGCTGTGACGGCACCAACCAAAAACAGCTTCATTTTTATCAGTCTTTGGTCTCTGTCTTTATTTTATTTTGGTCCTTGCAGTGTTGTCTTAAAACTTAAGAGATTTGGCTTGTGCTCTTTTACCATTGTGTAAGAAACCCAATCCCTTTATCAAAGATGAATCCTATTGGCACACTACACTGTCTTCGCATATTTGCGCAACTAGTGATTCAGTGATTAATACGACTCATAACATGAAAAGGTAACTCATAAACTAGTGGTCCAAGATCAACTTTTAACATGAAAGATATATGAATAAGTAGGGCTGGGCTGCTCGTTATTTTAAATTTTAAATGTATTTGAGCACAAATATTCAAAATTTAGATTTTGACTTGTTTAAAACTAGTACTTGCTACTCTTGAGTACCTGATAAAAATGAGTTACTTGTCATGTTCTATTACTTGGTATTTCCGAGTATTTGTGAATTATTTACGAGTATTTATGAGTTATTTACTAGATAATAATATAACTAAATAGACATTAAAATTTATTTTGTTTACTCTATTAAAAAGAATATAAAAAAAAATTTAAACGAAATATTAGTACATTTGATAAAAGAGAAAAATAAAGAAAACATGAATATTTTGATATAAAAGCATTGCATACTTCTCACGATAATAAAAATGTATTCTCTTAACAAATAACGGGTAGTAACTAGTCAAATAGCTAAAGTTTTAAATACTTGTTACTTATTTTGTATTTGCAAAAAATTAAGTTTTATTTGTTTAATATTCGATTTGATGAAAACTTGAAAAAATAAAACAGGTAAGATGAGTAGCAAGTATAAAATGAGTATTTGTGTCACTTTAATGGCGAGGAAAATAAAAACAAGTATTATTAGTAAGTAATAAATATTCATAGAGCATGTAACAAAGAGCAAGTAACGAGGCAAGTAACAAATCAAATATTAAAAATATATAATGATATTTGATACTTGATTTGATCTTGCAAATAAATAACTTTTTCGACTTATTACTTTCCTTGAAAATGCCAAATACTTAACTTTTTAAGATGGGTTCGAGTCAAATAACAAGTTTAAGGTGAGTAACGAGTAATGATGCTCATCCCTAAAAGATATTATCTATTTCCTTAATTCAAAATACGCCCTATACTGAAACGGTTCAATAACGTAATGTGTCCCAAAATATAATTGAAAAGAATCTTATGTGTGTGACACTATCAAAAAATAAATAAAACTTGTTTTGTGTATCTTAGAGCTGAACATGATGTCTTGAATTATCAGTCTAATGTAATGCAGATTGGTCGTCATGCCCCTTATCACGTCGCTCCCTCAGTTCTTTTGTCGTACTCTTGGTGGGTCTCCTATTGCTTGGAGAACTAAGAAACATGATATGGTTTCTATTTCATCTGTAGAAGCAGAGTATCGCGTGTAGAAGCAGAGTATCGTGTGATGGCTGCAACATCAAAAGAAAACGATGGCTTATTCAACTTGTGTATGATCTTAGTGTTTCAGCTACTAAACCAATTCCTTTTTACTGTGATAATCAAATCGCCATTCATACTGCGTCTAATCCGGTCTTTCACGAAAGAACAAAGCACATAGAAAGAGATTGTCACTTTGTTCGAGACACCGTTATTGCTGGTTTCATTTCTATGTGTCATATTTGTACGAAGGAACAGCTCGCATACATTCTTACTAAAGCATTTGGTTGACCGTAATTTGATCATCTGTTGTCCAAGTTGGGAGTTCAGAACCTTCACTCTCCACTTGAAGAGGAGTATTAGAAAATAGTATATTTCCTTATAACTAGAAGGATAATTACGTTAATATTTAGGATATATCCATATGTGTTTAGGATATTTTCCAATTCTTTGTAGGGTTTATCAATGATCACCTGACTATAAGTATCATGTAACCTTGTTCATTTATCAATAAGAAGAACATTCAAGTCATTCTGTTCTTACATTTACATTCTTCTTCCTCGAATCGAATTTCTTCTACAACCTTCTTTATCTCTTTAAGAACAATCCTTGACAAAATTGGCTTCAGAGCTACCAAAAGAAAGATTACAAATATCATAATATATACTAGATTTTGAAGGGAATTGAATGAACAAAAAATAAACTAAACGAGCAAGTAGCCAATAGCCAATAGCGAGCAAGGATGGCGGTGACTTACCAAAGATTGTAGGTACGGCGGCAAGGTGGCGGCGATGGTGGCGAGGCTTCGGTGCAGCAGTGAGGCGGTTTCTTAGGGGCAGGGCAGCTGTTGTCGGAGACGGCGTTGGAGAGATAATGGTCGAAGTCAACAGCGGATCAACGGTGGTTGGAGAGGGAGGAGCGATGGTGGCCAGGAATGACGGTAGAGCGACGGTGGTTGGAGATGACTTCAAAGCTATGGTGGTTGAAGATGATGGCTTTGGCGGTTTCCCAGAGGCGGACCGACGATGGTCAGAGACGGTAGCCCCGACATATCGTGTTGAGTCTGGTGTCCTGCAGTGGGACTTGAGCTGCACTCGATGGGATTTGACTGGCGCGTGACAGTGCATGGAGCGGCTTTGCGGCAGATATTGATGGTCCGAGTTTGTCTTGATGTCAGGAATCTGATGGTTGTCTTTGTTTCATGAAATTCAACACGGTTAAAAAGTTATTCACGATTTACTAAATGTCTTAACTAAAACTCAATCGGAAAATAGTTCCTAGAGTTACCTGCAACTTGGATCTGTGATTTGGTGATCAACGAAGCCTCCGAATTCTGTGGATGCGACGGTATGTCGGTTGATCTCTCTGACGGCTGGATTTCTGTAGAGTTTTAAAGCAATAAGTTTCTTGTAAAGTATATATAAAAGTGAAAACTTATATTTATCAAAAGTACCTAGGCTCTCTTGCAGTGGGTTTGGGATTTGCTGGGCATTCAAAATCATAAACCAAAGCAAACCAAACATACCATACAATAAACTTTCATAGACCACCACAATAGACTTGGCAGATACTTGATTCCCCTTTTTCTTCAAATGTTTACCAGAATTATTTTCTTTTTCCTTGAGTCGAATTGCTTCTAAAACTCTCTTAACCTCTTTAACAATATCCTTGACAAAATCTGCTTCAGAGCTACCAAAAGAAAGATTACAAAATGTTATAATACATACTTAAATTTTTTAAGGAAATTGAAAGAACAATACAAAACAAAAACGTTTCCCCGGTTTTGATTAGAGCGTCTAAAACTAAAAGCAAAAAAAAGAAGAAGAGTGAAGGTGAGGTGAATCATGTACCTCCTGTCTGGCAACAACATACCCATATAATTGCAGATTCCTTCGAGGGCATCTTTCCACTTCGTCATCCGATCTGGGTTAGCCTTCGCAAGCTTATAGAAGTTTTCACCAAACTCACCCTTTAGATTACTAACGTCTTCTGCCTCCACTTTGTAGAAAATTGGAATAATAATGAGGTCTTTCTTGTCTGCAAGTGTCTTCATTTTTACTAACTCGTCCATGCACCACATCGACTCCGGATACCTACAAGCCGATGAGGAAATTGTAATATCAAGGATAAGATATTGACTATAACTCTCGTCATGCAACAAACCCATAAGCTTTTTTTCTTTTTTTTTCTTTTTGTCAGCTGCCCATATAAGCTAGATCAAGTGGTGATCAGACGAGACAATTCTCCGAAGAGCATCTCCGTCTGTCCGGGTCTGATATATATGAGAAAATATATAGTCTCTGGTCTTTGCTTCTTTTGCTAATGCGTCCGCCCGACCATTCCTACTCCGAGGAATATGAGACAAGCTCACATCCTCAAAGTTCTCTTGTAATCTCTGGAATACCTCGATTACAAACCCATAAGCTTATTTAACAGGGATCATAACTCCTAAGTTAATTAATTATTTTGAACTATAATATAATATAACTAGTTAATTTAAAATATAATATTGTTGTAAAATGTTGTCATATAAAACATTAGGTTTTAGCCAATTATTAACTTTATAAAGGAAAATTACAATCAAATATATAAGAAAGAGATCCTAACTATTATATGTCATATGGGTCAATTCAGTATATATGTATTATGGAAAAAAATCGCACATGAAAAGTTGAAAGAGATCATAATTAGTATATCAGTGATATATACGTGATTATTGTCACTAGTTAGTTTTAGGTTGAAATAGATGTAACTTAGTTTATATTATCAAAAGTGTTTTAATAAGTAAAAATTATAAAAACAAAACAAAATATAGGTATTTCTTTATCTGTTTCATATTAAGTGTTATTGTAGAATGAAAATTTTATTACAAAATAAGTATTATTTTATGATTTTAATGCAATTTATGTAATTAATGTATCTCTTGTATCCCTGCATAAATAAATAAAAGAAATAGAATTTTAATAGTTAAATAAAAGTAAAAATGAATATTTAGCTATTTCCTTATTAATGTGAAAATTTAGAATCACATCCCAAAAATTATTTGCAAAGTGATTTCACAATTTTTTCTTATGGGCCATTTTCATAATCATTTTCATTAAAAAATATGTCATGACATAATAGATGATGACATGACTTATGACTAAATGTGACAAGGACAATTACATTTAGTGTTGTTTATATTTTTGGTAAACTGTTTAGAATATGCTAATAGCACAAACATTATCATATAATTAAATATAGATTTCAATATTCAAATATTAGATTAAATAATACAATAGAAATATAACAATATTTTATGAATTTTGAAATATTATTTAATTATATTATTATAATTATATATTTTTATCGCCAAAAATTATTTTTAAAATTTATATGAGTTTTTAAGAAAATTATAAAACTTTTAATCATAGTAAAATTTGTTTTCTTTTGACATCTACAAATTTTAGACATACCATTTTGTTATATTTTTGATAATTATACAATTTTTATATCATTTTTTTTCTTAATTTGATATAAGTTGATTTAATATAGTTTAAACAAAAAATATATAAAATTTATCTAAGATTATAATTTAAATATATACATATATATTCTTAAATATAATTTAAAATAAACAAAATTGTTATTTTATTTTAATTTTATATTTAGTTAAACAAAATTTTATATTAAAATATTAGTAATAAAATAATAAAATCTAAAATATTAACAAAATTTTACTTTAAAATATAATATTAATTTTAAAATTTTTATTGTTGCACATGGTGCAAAAAAATATCTAAGCTGCAACTGGAATAACAATTTTTGGAATAAAATTATTTGAAATAGATCAGTCCATAGGATTCCACAAAATAATTGTTTGTTATCATGAAAGTTTTTTTAAAAAAATTCCACGTATTCTGTTTTTGGAATGAAAAAAAAAAAATCCTTTGTAAAAGCTATTCATTTTGTTCTTGATTCTAATAACAACTGCAGCCGATCTAACAAGCAGCAACAGTAGCCCTTTGTTGCCTCAAGAAGACCTTGGTCGAGGTAAACGTCAGCAAAAACCATTTGTTAAACTCAGGGACTATTTCACATATAATACCGCAGTAAAGAGTCCCATCTTAAGTACCCATCACGCTCCCACGGTCTCCGCTTCTCAGTCCTCGTCTTTGGTCCAAGACAATTCCCTTTACCCATTGACAAAGTTTGTTTTCAGTTCTAACTTTACTCCATGGCAACAAGCTTTCTTAGCTGAAGTTACATCTGATTGAACCCAAACACTTTAAAGAAGCTGTTGGGATTGATGTATGGGATGAGTCCATGACTGACAAAGTAGTTGCTCTTGAAGAACAACATACGTGGGACATATGCGATCTTCTGCCTGACAAGGTTGCACTCGGAATTCAATGGATTTATAAAATCAAGTATAATAGTGATGTATGTTTCTTTGTTTGGTTGCAGCAAATCAATGGGAAATGTATCAAATGGATGTTAACATTATTTTTCTTCATTGAGATCTAGAAGAAGAAGTGTATATGAAACTACCGCCTGGATTTCGTCATTCTCATCCCAATAAAGTATGCTGCCTTCGCAAATCTTTGTATAGTCTTAAGCAATTTCCACGTTGCTGGTTTAAAAAGCTCTATGGCGAGCTGCTTAAGTTCAGCTTTATTCAGTCTTATGATGACTACTCGTTGTTCTCCTGCAATCGCAAAGGCATACAGCTGTGTGTGTTAATCTATGTTGACGACTTGCTTATCAATGGTAATGATAGTTGTATGGTACAAAAGTTCAAAGAATATTCGAGTAAATGTTTCTCTATGAAAGATCTACGAAAACTCAAATACTTTTTGGTATTGAAGTAAGTCGTGGTCCAGAAGGAATATTTTTCTCTCAGTGAAAGTACACATTGGACATTATTGCCGACACATGAAATCTTGGTTGCAGGCTGGCTGCTACTCCTCTCGAACAGAATCATCAACTCAGCAAGGTTGAGAGTCCAGTCTTAGCTTGTACACAAGTATATGAGACTTGTGGGTCAGTTATTGTATCTTCTTCATACTAGACCTGAGTTAAGTTTTTTGGTTCACGTTCTATCTCAGTTCATGCATACTCCAAAAGAAGCTCATTGGGAAGCAGCTCAACGAGTAGTGCGGTTTTAAAGGGCTTTCCTGACAATGAATTATGTTAAGTTCATCTAAAGACATGTATGTAATCATTTATTGTGACTCTGATTGGTCTTCCTGTTCTGAAACCCGTCGGTCTCTCAGTGCAGTTGATGTCTTGCTAGGTGATTCCCCTATCAGTTGGAAGACAAAGAGATACAATGTCCCATTTTTCCGCGGAAGCTGAATATCGAGCTATGTCTGATGCTCTCAAAGAAATCAAATGGTTGTGCAAAATGTTGCATGGATTTGATATCAAACAGGCTCCCACCCGCTTCTTTTATGATAGTAAAGCAGCTATCTACATTGCTACAAATCCAGTTTTCCGTGAATGTACCAAGCTCATTGAAAATGATTGTCATACGGTCCGAGATGCTGTTCAGGATGGTCTCATCAGTCTTCATCACATACGTACCAAAGAGCAGGTCGCATACATTCTAACAAAGGCGCTAGGACGAGTTCAATTTAATACATTATTGTCCAAGTTGGGCGTTTGTAACCTGCACGCTCTAACGTGAGGGAAAGTATTACTATATATATGATATTTATGTATTCTACATTCTCAAATATAGTTTTCCTATTCTATAGTTAGAGATATGTATAGTTTCCTATTTCTTATACGAAAAGGTTAATGGGTTGATGTTAAACCGTCATTGTTGTTGTATAAAGTGTTTGCTTGTATAGCTTAATGAAATCAAGTCAGTTTGATATCTAACTCTACATTTCCATTAGTTATTCAGCACACTTCAACTCATTGAGCCTCATCATAAGAAAATATAATGTAAGAAGCTTCGGAAGTGAAACAACTTCAAGAGTTAGTCTTTTAACTAATAATGAAGATACTAACTAACCCAATAGCATTTTTCCTTTTCTCTAGCAACAAAAGCTTCTACTGCCTTTGCTTTCTATATCCATGGTTACGTTGCAACTCTCCATGGTAACATTCCCCATTAGTTGGACATGATTTAAGGTTCCGTTTTGTGGTTTTGGTCTCCGATTTGGATCGCTTCCTTGGTAAGTAAGGTCCAAAAAGTAATATCTAGAGGTTTGATTAATGTGCTTTCTGTTGCACCATTTAGGGATCAAATACAAGTTTTGAAATCCAGATTGACTAGGAACTGAAAGTTTAGTTGTGATATTACATGAGCGCAAGACATTCGCTTACGAAGATTAGAATGTAATTACTCTTTCATAATCTTTCTGGGTGGACTTAAAATGAAAAAAAAAATTAAAGGAAAGTGAAAGATAAATATTATTTTGCAAGTAACAAATATTATTTTGTAAGTAACAAGTATTATTTATATAGTAAGTAACGAGTAACGACATAAATATCAAAAAAATTATAATTGATATTTGCCTTTTCTTATAAGTAGTGAAATTTGTTAATTTATTATTTACTTTACCAATGTCAAATTTGTTAATTCAAGACGAATACGACTTAAATCACGAGTATAAAGCAAGTAATGATGCCCAACCCTATGAATAAGGTAGTGCAAGATTTATGTTTTTCTTTTATTAGTAGACAGATCCACGAGAAACTTTATATGTTCTTCAGATCTCTGTATAACCTCTACTTTTGTTATCACTGGCTTCACATGGTAGACAAACGAGTCCGAAGTGCAAAAACGTAATCAATTACTCACATGAGCTTTATCCCACGGCCAATCCTGCAATGAAGTACGGAGTCTGCTACTGTTCTAGAGATGAGTCATAAGTGCCCATAATCTGATTGCTCGAGAATTTGTAAATCACGTATTCGAGGGTCATATAAACTTAATTTGTTTTACCAACAATAAACTTAACGCCTAATACGTTTATATTTTTATGACAATAAAGTTAACGCCATAGAGGTTGATTGGCAATGGCTGTAGATGCTGTAGAAAGCCATTTTTTTTTTCTCTAAAGCCATTTTTGTAAAACAATCATGTTTTAGATTTAAAAAATGAATCTATAGCAAAAAACTTTTAAAAGAAATATGTTAGCTTTAAAAATCGTTTCTTCTACAACTTTTATTTAGTGCTTTCAATTGTCTTTGAAAATAAATCTACAGCAAAAAAAAATTAAAGCTACAAACAAAAAACTTACAACCTAATTTCTAAAGCAAAAGATATAAAGTTACAGCCTTGCCAATCACCCCCATATAGTATAAACAGTAGTTTGTATATTTTAAACTTTTATCGAAACAAATAGGTAAAATAAAACCTAGTTAAATTTATCATAAATAAAGAACCTGATCATGTACTATAACAATCATAATCATGTGAACACTAGGATTTCAAGCATCTTTAGCGGTGACAAGCGAAGAAGTTTCTCAGAAATTAATAAATTATTAACCTTTAATTATACAGTTTTCTTTTGTTTTCTTTTTAACAATTAATCATTCATAAATGGACATCTGCAAAAACATTTCTCAACTTTTGGTCAAGAGTACTTTGCAGAAGAATCAATTGTCACAAATTTTGTCCCTTTCCTACTTTTTCAATATATATAATAGTAGATAAATACTCTTTAAGATACTACCACTAAAAATGCCTTTAGTTGGATAATGCCAATATATTCTCAAGTTTTTGATGCAACAACAACAAAAAAAAAACTAGTTAAAAACTTAGAACATATATGCAAGTTTTAATATTAATACTTTTGATCATATACTATCTTTAAATTGGTTATATGATTACTAAAACAAAATAATAAGCTGACCATAGAGTTAACGTTCATATTAAATGTTGAGTTGACTAAAATAAATATAATAAGCTGACCATATAGTTACAGACTACAGTTCATATTATATGTTGACCAAAAAAAAAAAAAAAGAAGAAGAAGAAACAAGCTGACCATATGGCAATAGTTCACAAATAGAAGAAAATATAAAGCAGGTTGAATGAATTTCTCAATAATTAATATTAGTATATTATATAGCTTCCAAATAACGCCGAAGAAAAAGGAAAAGAGTCATATTCGAAGAAAACATTTTCTTCCTCTTCTCTGCGTCTCCTTTCAGCAGTAATCATCTTTTTGATATCGTCTTGATTCAGCTATGGTGAAACTCCGATCTTTCTTCTTCTTATATTGTTGTTCACAAGTTCTTCAATCGCTGATTTGATTACGATCTTTAGCTCACTAGATCTAGAAGATAGATATGTTTTCTCCGATTAGATCTCTAAGATTCTGTGTCTGTGCGTGATCTAATGTACTGATCTAGCCTAGGAATGAAGAAAAATTCCGACGAACAGTTCAGAACACTGTAATTCGTCGCTAGTTAGAATCGAAATCATGGAAGAATCTGGTGCTTTCGTGTGTGTGTGTGTGAGTTTATGCGAATGATCGAACGTTCGTTTTGTTTGATCCATCTTGCCTCTTGTGTGTTGAAATCGATTTGGCTTATCTCTTATGATGATTCTATAGAGGTTTATGTGCAGAGACTAATCTAGTTTTTAGAGGTTTTCAGGATATTGCTTAGACTCATCTTTTGGTTTTAGCATTGTTGTGTGGATACAGTTACAAGGTTAGCTTTGATGGATCTTAGTGTTTTGTTGTTGTTGTTGTTGTGTTTGATGATTTAGGCTAATGCGGCGTCGGGAATGGCAGTCCATGATGACTGCAAGCTAAGGTTTCTGGAACTGAAGGCGAAGAGGACACACCGTTTCATTGTTTACAAGATCGAGGAGAAGCAGAAGCAAGTGGTTGTTGAGAAAGTTGGTGAACCTATTCAAACCTATGAGGACTTTGCTGCTAGCCTCCCTGCTGAAGAATGCCGATATGCTATTTATGATTTTGATTTTGTCACCGCGGAGAATTGCCAGAAGAGCAAGATTTTCTTCATTGCATGGTAAACAAATTTAAGATTCTCGTCTCTCTGTTCTTATTGTCTGCATGTATTCGTTATTAAATGTTGTTTCGTGCCATAAGGTGTCCTGATGTAGCGAAGGTGAGAAGCAAGATGATCTATGCGAGCTCCAAGGACAGGTTCAAGCGTGAGCTTGATGGAATTCAAGTGGAGCTTCAAGCAACTGATCCTACTGAGATGGATCTTGATGTTTTCAAAAGCCGTGTCAATTGAAAACAATTATCTCTCTCTTTGAATAAGCTTCTTCGGCTCTTACAGTTTTCTGTGACTGTTATAAAAACATAACGCCCTTTACTCTATCTATCTGGTCTTGTCTTCTGTGTCTCTGAGACGCAACAGTGTTTCAGCTTATATTGAAAGCTATCCCAACGTTTGTGCTGTGTTTGCATCCTTTGTGTAAAGATGATTCCTTTGAGCGTCCTTTGATCTCTTTGTTGCATGGTGGATAAAAATGCCAAACGAATACTACTGATTGAGATGTGATGGAATGTTTTAACTTAGGGCCCGTTTGTTTCACCATCTGTCATTTCCATCTAAATGATCCATTTATATGATCCATCCAGATTTTATAGGACTGTTTGTTTATCCATCCAAATGGTTCATCTAGATGAATCATCTAAATGGACTTATGTTTGTTTCTTTATTTCTATTTCCATCTAAATGAGTTTAGTAAACAAATTACTAATATACCCTTATTTTGATTTAATCACATGTTTGATATTAATTTTAATTGTATTGATTTTATTAAATAGTCTAAAATATAATTATTTTAAAATATAGTTTTGACGGAAAATATAATGTTGCACTTTTAGCGGAAAAATACATAGTCACGATTTTGACAAGAAATTTGATTTTGCGATTTTATCGAGAAAATATATTTTTGCAGTTTGGACGAAAAATATATATTTGTGTTTTTGCGTTTATGGCAAGAAAATGCTTTTTGCAGTTTTAGCGGAAAATACAATTTGCAGTTTTTGCGGGAAAATGCATTTTTGCGGTTTTGATGGGAAAAATGTATTTTGCGGTTTTGACGGGATCGGGAAAATGCATTTTTGTGGTTTTATCGGGAAAATGCATTTTGGCGGAAAATATATTTTTTGCGATTTTTGCGGGAAATGCATTTTTGCAAGAAAATGCGGTTTTAGCGGGAAAATGCGATTTTGCGTTTTTTGGCGGGAAAATGCATTTATGCAGGAAAATGCGTTTTTGCGGGAAAATGCATTTTTGCGGTTTTGGCGGGAAAATGCGTTTTTGTGTACAGCAGTGTTTGGAGTTAGGCTTCAAGCCTTGTGTCAACATTTCATTCCTTCAGCTATGTCTTAAATGAGAGCTTCAGAGTAATCCAATCGTGCGAGGGAGCTTCATTAAAGAGGTTTACAGTAGAAATTAGCATTCGTCTGTGTACAAGAAATTAAGATATCTGAGAACCGGACGGGTCGGTTTAAAGTCTGGGTTGAGAAGGTTACGTCTCGGTCTCACTAATTCTAAATGGGCCTTAGGTTGGACTCGTTATAATAAATGGGCTGATTAGAAAGGCGGGAGGGGGCGGGAAAGGAAAATTTCACGAGGAGCTGAGAGTGCGCCAAACTCGACACGTGAACAGTCCCCGCCAACAAGTGTATCACGTGTGAGAGCTTTCCTTCTTTTTAAGATTCCTTTTAAACCGTAGATCTCTTCCCATTTAAAAAGAAGATCCAACGGTTGTAACATCGATCAGCGTCAAACAATTCCATCCAATAATATCAACCCGTTCGATCTGTATAAAAAGAATCTCTCAAGTCATTGTAGACACATCAAGCAAACCAAAAACATCTTTAGAAGCTAAACCAATCTCAGATTCGTTACTTCCTCGAGAGAATCAATGGCCCCCAAGGCAGAGAAGAAGCCCGCGGAGAAGAAACCCGCCTCCGAGAAGCCGGTGGAGGAGAAATCCAAAGCCGAGAAGTCCCCGGCGGAGAAGAAACCAAAGGCCGGGAAGAAGCTCCCGAAGGAAGCCGGTGCAGGCGGCGACAAGAAGAAGAAGATGAAGAAGAAGAGCGTCGAGACCTACAAGATCTACATCTTCAAGGTTCTGAAGCAGGTTCACCCTGACATCGGAATCTCAAGCAAAGCCATGGGGATCATGAACAGTTTCATCAACGATATCTTCGAGAAACTTGCTGGTGAGGCTTCCAAGCTTGCGAGGTACAACAAGAAGCCTACCATCACTTCTAGGGAGATTCAGACCGCTGTGAGGCTTGTTCTACCTGGTGAGTTGGCGAAACACGCTGTCTCCGAGGGTACTAAGGCTGTTACGAAGTTTACTAGCTCATAGACTACGAGTTAGGGTTTTCTCTCTATCTTGAATGTTTGAATTAGCTTCTTTCTTGTTTTCAGTATCGTTTCAGGGTTTGTAAGTACTGCGATTGATATGTTTCGAGTCTATGTCATCTCGTTGAGGTTAAAAACTCCTTTATATTCAAAGTCTTCGTCTTTAGCAATTGGGTTTGTTAAATTCCATCACGTAAATACGAATTGAGTTCCAATAATCTAATCTTATGTTTACATGAGTTGTTTATTAGTTCTATCTAAAAGTGTAGTTGATTAAACATGTTAACTTGTGGTGGTTTGTTTTGGGTTTTGATCTTGGATTAGATTGCTGACCAATCTCATTTGCTATGTTATAATCCGGTTCTTTGTTGTTAAGTTGAACCCTTGTTCTGTGTTGTGGCTTATGATGTCTGATGTAACATTTGCAAGTCTCATCTTTGATCCCTGCTTTGACTAATTGTGTAAATGTTACTTTATCTGTGCTTAGTTTTGTCTTACATCTCGAGACTAGTAGGTTGATGTTAAGTGAAATGGAGTATATCCAAAATATCGTAGTTTGCGGATGAGAAGTAGCTGGTATGTGGGTTTTGGAATTCAAGTAAATTTTTCCTGACATATGCTCCTCATTTTATCATGTCGTGGGTTCCGTGTAAATATGCTCCTCGTGGAATTCGAGTTTAATCTTCAGAGCTTATGCATACAAAAGAGCTTTTCACCAGCTAGGTTTTGTTACAAAACTTCTGGGTAACAAGAATATAGTGATTCATCATTCAGTTAAAAGCTATTCAGCACTGCTTTGACTTTTCTCGCCCTGAAAAGATGAGCCTTATGCAAGAAACCCCAAAGTTCCTTCGAGAGGATTGGCAGTACCACCTGCCAGGCAAAGTTATAAGCCAACCCTATCCATATTTGAAGTGTTGGATGATATGTTTCTCACGTTGGATCCTGTAACCAAAAGAATGTTGTTTAAATAGTGATTCTTGCAAGGAAATACTCAGGGGAAAGAGAGAATCCAAAGCATCCCAGGCTACATGACGGACAGCATTGGACTTCCGACAAGTAACATTATTCTTTAACGGGCCTGTAGATGTTTATTGGGCTCAAGTTTGGATTTCCTAATAACAGCGAAGCGGAAAAGCCCAAGCCGCTTGGTTCAAAATCTGAAATTCGTCAGCCAACACAAGCTGAGTAAGTTTATTTTGGATTTTTCTACACGACGTCGTTTCACAAATCGACGACACGTCATCGTCCACAAGCTGAGTAAGTTGATTTGTTTAGAGACGAAGAACAAAAAACTCCTATGCTTAAACCCTAATCGGAAAATCTCTCTCCGGCGTATCTCTTCTTCTGTCATGGCGTTCTTCGACCTAAGCATACCGTACAGCTACCCGTCCCCATCAGGCGGGAAGGAAGTCACCGTCGTAAACAAACTCCGCTTAAAGCTCGCCACGAAAGCCATGGAACTCGGCTACGTTGGAATCGCACATAACCACTCGATCGGAGGCGTAATGACGGAGAAAGACTCTTGCTCGATCCCTCTTCTCACTCTCGGATCTCTCATCAAAGCCGCTCCACGATTATCATCTTCCGTCGCGTTCCATCGCGACCTACTCGGCGTCCCTCGATCCACTCCGTTTCGGCAGTACACGCGCGTCACCGTTAAATTGGAGAGCAAGGCTCAGTGTATGGGGTTGAACTCCGGGAATCCGGTTCTGAAAAGCTACGATATCGTTGCTGTTAGGCCGATGAATCAGTTCGCGTTCGATCAAGCTTGTACGAAAGCTGAGGTTTTTATGTCTAACTCCTCTGTGATTGAGCTTGCTTGTTGAGTCTGTGATGATTCTTATCTTAGCTTGTACATTGTAGGTTGATATTATCTCGATTGATTTCTCGAATTTGCCGTTTCGCTTGATGCATCCCTCGGTTAATGCTGCTATTAAGGTTTGTGATTCACTCAGTGTTTCCTGTAACAAGAGTCTGTGTGTATCTCTATCTCATTGTGTTGTATGGACAGCGAGGGATTTACTTTGAGATCAAGTACTCTGATCTCTTGAAGGATGCTGACAAGAGAAGACAAGTTATATCGAATGCTAAGGTGAGAAACTCTTGATGCATCAAGATACAGTTATCACATTGTATGTTTGAGGATTATTGTTAAGAGTTTTCTGGTTATATGCTTATACGTTCTTGTGATGTGCCATTATTAGTTACTGGTGGATTGGACTAGTTATATGCTTAGTTGATGATTATGTTATATTTTTAGTTACTATGTTATATTCTTACTTGATGATTATTGTTAAGAGTTTTCTGGTTATATGCTTTATACGTTCTGGTGATATGGCATTACTAGTTACTGGTGGACTGGACTAAAGGGAAGAATCTGATTATATCGAGTGGTTCTCCTTCAGTCACTGAACTTAGAGGTCCAAACGATGTTATCAACCTCATGTCCTTGCTTGGACTCTCTACTGAAAGAGCCAGAGCTGCCATTTCAAAGAACTGCAGGTGTGTATTTAGTTTTTCTAGCAGTTGTGTTATCTGATGCAGTGTTGAGATTGACATTTATTGTCTTTCAATTTGCTTTCAGGAATATGATAGCCAAGATTTTAAAGAAGAAGCGGTTTCACAAAGAAGCCGTCAAGGTTGAGCTACTTTCTTCTATTGATGATACCTTTAGCCGTACGTCTGGAGATTTCATGAAATGGGATCCCATCTCAAGTGGCGAAGGTGACATGCTCTTGGAAGATATCGCAAAGGCTTTTGATGCCACCACACGTGCTGTTGGGCACAAATCCTCTAAGGCGATTGATGTCACCTCTGATCGTAAAGGCTTGCCATCACATGGTTTCTGGCTCAAGGATGTTCTTGGAAGTGAACCTTCGACTCAGCCACCTGCAGCTAAGATGATTGACGCACCAGTGCACTGTAAGAATCAAGTTTTTGATGCATGCATGGCTGATTCAGCTTCATCTGTTGATAACCTTCGGGAAAACGAAACCTTTAGCCAAACTGAGATATCTGAAGATGACAACAAAGTGAAACCTACAACTATTGCCTCACTGGACGGAGTCAGCAAAGAAGGAGTTATTTCTGGCCATGCTAAGATTGAGCACTCTGTATCCATTGATGGCGATGAGATGAAAATCGATGGTTCTTTGGAAGCAAAGCACGACGAGTACATGGAGGTGACAGTGGAAGACCAGAAGCATGAAACAGGTGACAGTAATATTAATCTTCCTAAGTTACCCTCCTCTGAGACTACTGATTTGCTAAAAGAATCAGGTCACTCTCTCAGTCCAGAGGCGGCTGGACAAGACCATGACCGAATGTCAATGTTAGACTCCAGTGAGGCAGAGCTTCGGGAAGAGCCATCGGTTAGATACAACATCGTCGAGATAACAATGGAAGACAAGAAGGAAAGCGAGACAGAAACCAAAACTAATCAACAAGCCCATGTCCAGTCTGAAAGAAACAATGTCAGAAACTCAGGTATGGATCTAAATTTCATCATTTGGAAATCTTAACGCATATTTTGGATTAAGTTTCAGTCTTATGTTATCTCAATCCATTGGTGGAAAATGCAGGTAACGTACGAGCTAAGAGGAGTAGAGTTCGATTAACGCAACTACAACCTTTGAAGCCTTTTCTACTTCAACGTTTCAAACGAATCAGTAAAAGAAGAAAACATAGAAGAGGTGGATGACTCTTAAACTCTAGTGAAGTTTGGCTCATTAAATTTAAACACACGCAAGTCTCGTGGTTTTGTTGTTGAACCAATCATACAAGTGAGGGAAAAGAAAGAAAAAAAATATTTATAAAGTTTATACATATACTCGTGCTTAAGAAAAAAACACTTTTATTTAAAATAATAAAAAGAAATAAAAAAGTGAAAAACATATGTTGAAAGAGTGGAGAGTCGGTAAATCTACCGCCGGCCGACAAAAGTCGGGGACATGGTCGCCGGAGGGCCTACATCTCTCTCCATAGCCTTTGCTAAAGAAGAAAGACTGCTCAAGCTGTGGCTCATTTGACAAAAATACAAATATTCTTTTCTCTTATAATAACACAATTGATGTTTGGTTGATTACTTTATTTTAGTTTATTAGAGTGGAACCTTCTTTGATTTCATAAGGACTTTAAGGTGTTAATGTATGCTTACTTTTGGAGATTGCTAGTACTTAGTAGCACGATGAGTACTTAACGTGAGGAGGGTAATGAAATCATCAGAGTAACATGACCATGTTTTTCAATGCTAAAAGTTATCATCTTTCTACTTTCTGATTATTTTTGTAAATCAAGTTGGTAAAAGATAATTCAGACCATTAAGGAACATAATAAACTAATACATAAACTGTTTACGGGCCCATAAGTAATAATGATAGGGAATGAAATCATTTATTTTAGTTGAAAAAATGTTCTAATATTATTTTTCCATTTATAGAACCAAACATCAACCTCTTGTCTCTTTTTTTAATCGCCTACAATTCACATACGCAGGTTACTGGATACAACATCGACGTTAATATCAATTATACACTCTGTGCTTTTATACAAATTAAATCAGATTACATTCTCGTTCTAAATTGGTATACGTTGTTTCTATATTTATCTATTTATTAATAAAAAAAAGAAAAAAAAATCTTGAATGAGCCTTTGAGATTCGAACTATGATCCTTATATTTCAGAAAATCACTAGACGAAGATTCACTCAATTAAAATTGTATATAGTGATACTGTTTTCATCTTGCTTTGACTTAACCTATCCACTAAACCATTTTATCTCAACTAGATCGATGAGAACATAGAGTAGGAACTAGTGTCGAGCTCCCTCCATGACATGTCAACAAGATTACCAAAGTGGTTCTATTCCGTTATTTCCGCAGTCAAATATATTATTCAGCCAAGAACTCGGAATAAAAATACAAAATATGTTACTTACTTACAAAGGAAACACACAACCTACATGAGTTTAGGCAACATGGAGAAATCTTTCAAACCAAAACAAATGAAAGTGCTATATAAACATATATAAGAAAAGAAAAACATAAAATATAATTATAAGAGACTAATTAAGGAAGTGATTAGCAGAGAAAGAATCAAGAAAAGACGCCCACGTGTCAATATCTCCAACCACGGCTTCAATAACATCAACTTGTTCTTGTTGTGAAATCTCATCATTCTTTGCAAATCTCCCCCTTATTCTTGGCCTACTGTCCGCTAATGTCTTCCTGCATTCATACTAATCACAAAATATATGTATTAATCCCTCTCAAAAATTAAAGCCAGTTACAAAAAAAAAATCCTTCTCAAAACCAAGGTGATAGTTTTAGATTATTTATTTATATCGTTTAGTTCCTGTATGAAGTAACTAATGGTCTACTCTAATTCTTTTTCTCTGCAAGTGTTTTTGACATTTGAGGACCTTCTCGTTTGTAAAAATAAATAATGGGGAGATAAACTTATGGCAAGCTTGGAGCTTGATTGTCTATCTCAAAATATTCCTTGAGACCAAATATGATGTGACACAACATTAATTCTAATTCACATACTCATGTATAGCGAATGAAATTAATATTTATGTTTGAAGATAAGATTAAAAGCATAGACAGTGTTACTTTTGAGGTGATAGTTATTGATATGATATGTTGAGCCTATTAGTTTTTTTTAGTCAACGAACCTTTTATTTCTTGAGACATCAACGAACCGTTTAGTTTTGTATTAAATGTGAATTCTTGTATTAGCAATTATTTAGATCTAATAAATTAGATTTTTAATGTGAATGCTTGTTTTTGAAATTTATAGAATTCATTATTAGTTGATTAAGGGAGAAAATTATAGGAAAATAATGCTTGATTTGAAGTGAATGGATTAGTTAGCATCAATAAGTGTGCAGGTGCATGTCACTGTTTCATACAACTACATGTCAAGTCTTTAAAAGTTTCACGGGAGACATATAATACATGCATATTGAATATATATATATATATATATATATATATAGGTGTTATACTGTTCATGCATCTCTCGACGTGTTGAAGAACAATACCAATTGAAATATACACACAACTAAGAGTAAACATATAACCAAATGTAAAAAAAATACCTTAATCCTTTTGTTGAAATTCCTAAGGTTTCGTTTGCTACGATATTTCTCGATCTTCGCGATCTTCTCCTCAGGAGTGTACTTATAAGCTTTGCTCATTCCTTCTATTATTGCATTGCTCTCACTCAAGACTGCACTGCTCTCTCTTCTGCTACTCCTCTACACCAAAACGTTTGTTTGCTTTTACATTAATTTATATAATATAACAGTGGCTTTACCAAATAAAACCCCAAAACATTCATTGTAAAAGCTAGTAGTTCCAGTCTACGTTTGCATCTTTTTATTACTTCCTCCATTTTGTTTTAATTGTCGTTTTAGGATTATACACACATATTAATAAAATATACAATTTTGTTATTTCTAAAATAAAAACATAATTATCTATACACATAACCATATTTCGACCAATATAAAAATAAACTATAAAATTTTCTTAATAAATTTTATATTAAAATTCTAAAAAAACATTTATTTTGAAACAAATTTTTTTCTCTATAATGATAATTAAATTGAAACGGAGGGAGTATCTTTTAAAAATGTGAAAGTTGTCTTATGTAAACGCAGAGACAGAAAGTGCGTTTGGAAACGATAAGAACATGGTTTTCAGTTGTTAGTCTAATAGGTTGGAAATATCAAAATACGTCATGCAAGTGTGTGTATATAATAATATTACTTACTGGTAGATCTCCGGCGCTAAGGGCCCGTCTCACTGGCCCATCATGATCGTTAACGAAATCGTGGGCCGTCATCGGTAAATTACTAAAAAAGCCATTATGGCTACTCACACTCCTCTGCATCACAAGACTCTCGCCGCCGCTCCCCATCGAGCTCGGCGAGTCACAGCCGCTGCTTCCACTGCTACCGTTCATGCCGGAGTCAAAGTAGCCAAACCCTGGAACTGCCTCGGCCGTAAATAGCGAGTGGTGGCTCATCATAAGAGGCGGCGGTGGTGGTAGGAAGTGGTGAGGATGATCATGCGGCAGAGGAGGAGCCATTACGTCTTCGGAGTATAGCAAACATGGATACGTATCGCCGGACGCTATGGAGCTACTGATATGTCCAAACATGGCGTGATTTTTAGTTTCTTGTTGTGTTTATGTATCTATGTGTTTGTTTGTGTGTGTGTGTGAGTGAGTCGAAGTGGGTTTGGTTTCTATTTAAACAGAGGGAGGAGAAGACAAACTTGACGGTGACGTCATTTGTCGTCATCATCGGTCAACTGTCTTAAGGTTGACTTCTTTTGACTGACTGTATTAAAAGGAATCTTTTAGTTATGAGAAAGAGTTTGCCTTTCGTTTTCATGTACGCTTCTCTATGGCTCCGAACGACACTTCAGTTCAGGTGCGGTGTAGCGACCCTACTTATGGTTTAACGACATGATTCATCAACTTTTAGAAAATTAGTTTTTTACAAATTATTTGGTTGAAATTTATTATAAACCCAAAATCTGAAATCTGATTGAAACCCAAACCAAAACTCGATTGGTCCCCGAATGCTCTACCCTAGTTTTCACACACTAAAGTCAAACATAATAGTGTTGTGGTTTAATACAATTAAAAATGAAAATTACTTGAAATATATTTATCTAAGAGACATTTGGAGTTTTATACAGATTGTATACTTTTATCTTTCTATATGGTTTATAGTTCGAAATGATTGTGAACTGACGTAGTGTAATATATTGTTTAACTGGTATTTTTGTTTTATTTAATTTTGCACTTCTATATCCCTTAGTATTATGTTTCTAGGATGCTATGTAACTAACTTTTTAAAAACAAATGTTAAACATTATACCTAAAAACATTTTGTTTAATTATCAATGATGTAGATGTTTTTATATAATGTTTGCTAAATTATTTAGCGGATATTAATCTGTTTGTTCTTCTGCTGAATTCATGAAATATGTAGAATACTAGGTGTTTTTCTTGCACCATGGGCATAAATAAATTTAAATTATTTTTAAAATAAAATATATTTTTTAATTTTTTATTATTTGCTTACAATATTTCATTTTAATTTTGAATTTACTTATATAAAATTAGGATAAAATAAATAACTTGTATTTAAATATATATTTAATAATATATATGTATATATTTAAAATTATAATGTTGGAAAGATTTTTTTCTATTTATTTTGAGTAAAATATATTAAATAAAATTTATAAAATTAAGAGAAATTTTTGTTAGGTATATAACTATCAAGACCTAAAACAAATAATATTTCTATACTTTTTTAGATATTAAAAAAACTAATAATATAGAAATTAGAAAATTAATTTTTTTGAAAACTGCAATTTTGAAGAATTGCTTTAGTAATAAAATCATATAATTTTAAAGTAAAATAGAATAATATTTTTAAAATTGTAAATTATTATTATATTTTATTTCTACTATTATATTATTTATTATTATATTAATGAAGATCTATGAGTTATTATCATATTAAAAAATTATTAAAAAATAAATTAATATTTATGTCACAATTATCTTCAATCCATGTTATTATTGTTAATATATCATGTTATATTTTTTTCTAAAATCATTACGATAATGACATATGACAAATTAATTCTCAAATAATGTGTAGAGTATGTTTCCATCATTCCGGTTAAAACATTATGCAAGTGAGGTTGGTCAAAGAAGTGAACTAGTGCTGTTCTACATATAATACCTTTTTTTACTGGTTAAGGTGTTGGAACTTATCACATCAGATATGGAAACTTGGGTTATCTGCCATCCTCCTTAAAAATGATTATAATTAAGTGTATCATAAACATGTCATATTTGGATTGACAATGCAAAACCAATCTCTAGGTTTTAAATCTTTTGATCCGCTTCTATTTCTAGTGACAACGCTTTGTTTCTTATGTTTATTTGAAACTTTGTTTATTTGATGATTTTTGAAAGCCAAATTCAAAGAATACTTGAGTTTAAAATTTTAACATATACGTTTCCAAAATAAAAGAACAAAACCCATGGTCTTAGTGAAGCTATTTTGCTTTGTTTAAACTTTCAATTATATATGCAGACAAAAAACTCCGCCCATTAATTAAGATAAAAATTATATTAGGAAAATGGTCATTTTGTTGAGATTTCTAATCTGTAGTCTCTTTGTACCTTTTTGATAGGCTCACATGTTAGATTAATGTCATATTAACTTTGTCTTACCCTTTCCAGGAAATATTATATTTAGATTTCAGTGTTAATTATGACTTAAACAATCTAACTAATATGAAATAAAATTAATAAAGATTACGTAATGATTTTTTTGTGCAAGGGCATAACAAATTCTAACATATTTTCTTATCTAGACATAAGTGCTAAAAAGATGTTTATTGTAATGTATACTTTCCTATTAAAAATGTTTTGAAGTTTTCATACATATCTAAAAACATCTTAAATTTTTATTACAAATACATCATTATTTTTTATTTTTATTTTTATTTTTATTTTTCATAATTTTTAACCATTCAAAATTTAATAAACATAATTAATTTATTTGAAATTTGAAATTTACCATTACTACTTAATAAAAGTACATTAAAAATGTAAAAAAAAAATTTGAAAACAATTTTATTTATAACATGAATCATTTTAAACAGAGGGAAGTAATAAATATAAGTAATTAAACCAAAAGATTCCTAAAGACCCAAATATATTCTTATCATTCAAGATATGTACAATGGCCTGATTAAATTTGTAGTGGGAAGATTATATATAAACAGTAAATAATATATCGTGCAACATTCTTAATAGCAAAAGAACAATGTTACAGAAAAATTAAATAAATAAAAAGACACAGCTTAACTTTTTAGCTCGAAATGTAGGAGAGACAAAAAGATGGTTAAAAGCATCATTTCACGCACATCCATGTGAGCAGCATACAAATCTACTTTATCACCTAATTAATCATACAGTTAATCAATAATGTACTAATTAAACTCAAAATCTTGATTTGTGATTGTTTTCACTTTTGTATAGGTATTAAATATTAATTATACAGAAAGACGCGTTTTCTCTCTCCAACACCAGTAATAAAAAATGATAAAGTAAAGTTTCGATTTACTCTACCGGTGTTTGATCTTCGGGTTACGGTGGTGTTTAGTCTTCGGGTTCCGACGGCGTTTGATCTCCACGCTCTGACGGCAGGTGGGCCTCTTCCCTCTCTTGATTTTCTCTTGCTCCTCTTCCTTAGCTATCTCTTGGTCGTTGATTATATATAAAGTTATGATGGAAGACTGCTAGGTAGATTCCTAGATTTACTCCGACAAAATGGTGAACACAAGTGAAGGTTTGTGTCTCGCTCTCTCCTTCGTTCTTATATGGTATACTTTTCAGAGATTTTTGGCATGGTGACGAGTGTGTTAACCTCTTGGAGTCAAGGCTTGGTGTTTTGTTTTGGTTCCAGGTTGCTTTTTAACTCAGAGGAGGTGTCGGTGGTGATCTGTCGGCTCGTGCACAGGGACACCTTGTGGCCGTGTGGTCAAGGTATTTTTGTGGGTCTTGTGTATGCATTTTAAGGGGTGTGACCTTGACATGTCTTCTATGGCAAAGTTAAGTATGCCTCCTACGATGCTCTCCGCTTGCATGTCTATTTCACTATTCTGGTTAAGTGTTGTTCGTACTATTTCGTGAATGATTTTTGAGCCTTTTGTTCCACTTCGTCAGCTATTCTTCGCTACTCCAACGAGGTGTGGCTCTGAAGCGTAAAGAAGATCGATGTAGGTTCTCTAGTTTAGGGTTATGTTGTTGTTCATGTCTTCCAATTGAGCCAGTTGGGTCTTGATCATTGAGAAGACATGGTTAGCGTTTAAACATCCTAATGCTTGGATTGCCCTTGGTTATCTTGGCATGCTTCTTTCTATCTCTTTACAGGTTCTGAAGCCTTTAGAGTTCTGGATTATGTTTTCTCTACAGCCCATCTTGTCTGGAAGTTGTATCGTCAGCTCTGTTCGGGGTATTTGGTGGTCTCATTCCTCTCTAGTTATGGTGGTTAAGTGAGGATTCAGTGGCTTTCCTCGAGCTTTGCTATCTCTAATCTTCTGATCATTTTGAGTCTAAAGCTTTATGGTTAGTCAAATTCTAAGATTGAAGATATCATAAAAACTAGTTAATCCGGCGATCTTATGAGAATATCGGCATATGAGGCAACGTGGTAAACTCTATCTTATTTTTTTATGATTAACATCATCGATTGAAAACGAGAAATATTTTTTTAAAGATTTCAGAGCAGTCTAGCGGAATGCGTTGGTGTAATAGGCAAATGAAAATAATATTATAATATTTAAATTGGAATTTTTTTGAGTGAAACAAACTTGTAATGAACACTGTATTGCTGGTTCTTATCGATCAATTAAAAAAATATTAATTATTCAAAAATAATTCTTGATGTGGTTTTGGTTGTGTTCACATTAAAGGGGGTTAGATCAAGAACAATTGGGGTTTTTAAAGGGTTCTTAAGAGGTGTGGACCCCACAAAAGTTAAAAATCCACCTCTTAAAACTCTTGTGCAAGAGATATTTTTAGGTGGGTTCTTACACTGTTTATGGGCCCCACGACACGTGTCGGTCCACGATTGGCTACTCTTAGTCAGGTCAAGATAATAAATCAGACCTAACAACAACGAGAACCTAGATTCAAATGTAAATTATTTGGGTTAATATATTATGATTGTGTAGTTATCAGTATTAACTAAAATTTTAAAATATATACAAATTGAACTTACAATTTCCTAAAATTCAACATTTGAGCGATTCTTACCAAACCAAAAAACATTAGCGTAATTTTTTTTTTCTTTTATGAACACTAACATTTGTGTAATTAAAGTTCAAGTTAAAACCAATACCAGAATCGTAACAAAAGATCAATCTTACATTCGATTTCGTTCTAGTTACCATTTCTCTAAAATTAAAATCCACACTAAGCCAAAATTTAAGTACTCAGCAGACCAGCCGACATATTTATCTTGAGTGGTTTTATATACTGTATATTCGAATCAAAAGTAATATCCATTGATTTGGAACTAGAGTCCTAATTTTAAAGCCTCGGATGTTATTCTTAAGTAGTGCAGACTGTTGAAATTGCATAACTACAACTTATATCTTAATTAGATGAAAGGACTATTGTGTTTGCACGTTAGCCAGATTCTTGTTGGAATAAAAGCGATTTAAGTACATATCGAAACAAATATCTCAAATATTTTTACCTAACCCTAATGTAAACTATATATTATTATTATTTTATAGGTATTTGTTTGTTTACAATTTATCACATTCTAAGAATGGCATTCGAATAGTAGGAACACGTTTTAGTCGGTAACTAGATCGGCCTACATACCATCATTATACATCTTCTCTCATTTAATTAAGGTCATAATAGTTCCTGTCAAAGCCACATCGTATCGACAGTTAGAATACATAATTTAGACACTCGCCGCTTATTTTCGTTTTTAAATTATCCATATTTTAATTACTATTTATTCACAATAGGCTTATAACAGATCAGATATCCAAGCTATTTTAAAGTATTCAGATCCGGATTTTTATCCGGCGGATCCATAATTTTACTATTCTTATTATGATTCGTGGTTTTCGAATATCCATGTGTCGAATATCCTCCTAAAAATTGTAATATCCAACAGATATCCGAATCCAGATTAGAATCCTTAAAATAAATAAAACTAATATTAAAATATATAAATATAAATAATAATTAAAAATAAAAATAGTATAGCATTTTTAATTATTTCTAAGTATATTATTACAAATTTATACTTATATAATATTATAAAAATAAAATATAACAAACAAAATTAGTTTATATAATATATTACTATTTTTGAAAGAATTATCAATAACAATTACTGATCCGGATATCCAGACTAAAAAATCAAGATATCCGGATCCGGACTCGGTTTTGACGGATCCAACATTTTACTATCATGATCCGGATTCAGCCTTATGGATATCCGAATTTTTAGAGCGGATCCAAATAAGATCTCGGATCGAATCCAGATCTCGGATAAAAGTCTCAAGCCTAATTCACAAAGATACATAACAACTGATTTTTGAAAACCTTCTTATCTATTATGTGGTTGTTTCATTCATTTAAAAATGAGAACATTTTAATTATACCACAAATTTGATATTATTTTTCAAAATTACCATTAATAAATGACTATTTTCATAAATGCTTTAAATTTATGATAAAAATACACTAAGCTAATATTAATAAAGTATTTATAAACTCGATCTCACCTTCTTAATGCTAAATCATAAACAATTATCATTAAATCTTAAACTAAAATGTAAATATATTTTTGATTGAGAGTATTTATGAAAATGATACTTAATTTATAGTACTTTTAACAATTTTTCTTAAAAAATTTAAAAATATATGTGAAAACGTGTTATATACTATATTTGGTAACTAATTTATATAAAATTAATAGATTTAGTAAATGAACAATATATTAATAAACGAATATGCTCAACATCTATCAATATATTGATTATAAAACCTTTTTCAAAATAATTAGTGTATATGCATATCGTATAAACTTCCTAAAATTTGCACAAATAAATTATTTATTTATTTGTATTTAACAAACTAAAATATTTTAAAGTAAAATAAATATTATTCTTATATATCTAATATGGCCAACGCAAATGTAAATAATCAAATACATCATGTACATCATTTTTACACGTATTGATAATATAATGTTAAATAATTTATTTATAAATTGTAAACATAAAATTTAAATTAAATTAAATTATCCTGCGCGCCATACGGATCAGAATTCAATTAAATATTAAAAAGTAAGTATTTGATGTTATTGATTTCTACTCGTTTTAATAATAATAACAAAAATATCTTCCTAAACTATAATAAACTAACTTATTTATATTTTATTTATTAGACAATTAAATAATTAATATATTTATAGAAGTCATTTAGATTTTTTTTTTAAATATTTTATTTATAGACACCCAAAGCTCTTGGTTCATTCCTTCATTAGGCGAAATACAAGGGATTGGGATACTAACCTCTTATTGGAGTATTTTCATCCAGAGTATATCCCGCTTATCCTTAAACTGCGACCAAGTAATACATGGTCTATGAATGGGTACGCGTGAAACTATACAAAGTCGGAAGTATATTCAGTAAAATTAGGATATAACCGGCTACAGTTGACTAAGATGTGCAACACATAAGCTCGCATTGTATAATCTAGTATCATTTGTTTACAGAACCATGTGTGGAGTATCTCTGCTCCTGGAAAAATGAGACACTTTATGTGGCAAGCCCTGACAGGTTGCATTGCGATGACCGAGAGACTAGCCTATAAGCACATGAGCACTGACATGAGCTGTCCTAGATGCGGTGACTTGGAGGAAACCATTAACCATCTTCTTTTCGAATGTCCCCCCGCCCTTCAGGTGTGAGTTTTATCGGACTATTTGTCCCTTCCAGGTTACTTCCCGAGTAATTCTTTTATCAGAACATGAGCTTCCTCTTTTGGAAGAAGAAAGACGTGGTCTATATGGAACCATTTATCGAGACCTTCTCATGGATCCTTTGATACATTTAGAAGGCACGCAATGAAAAACTTTTCAATGGAAAGGAGATTTCACCGGTGGACACCCTTCAGCTAGCTGCCGTTGAAGCCGAGTGCTGGAGGAAAGCAAACTTACCTGAGGATGAAGAGGAGGAGGAGACCCTACCTGCCCTGTCGGTTAGCTCGTCTCTCCCTGTGGACCTCAACGCCCGACATGCCAAATCGATGCATCATGGATCAGTAATGGCACGGTCAGTGGACTAGGGTGGTTCTACAAGGATCAAATGGGAGTCGAGAGATTTGGACTTCAAGGATGTCGCAAGAGCTTATCAGCCCTCCATGCCGCAATGGAGGGACTCATTTGGGCGATGACCTGTCTAAGAGAGCTCCTTTGCACCGAGATTCACATGGAGACGGATTGTTCGGACATGGTGGAAATGATAGATAGCCCCGCGGACTCGCCGGCCTTTTCCTCTGACCTAGTATCATTCAATCTTATAAAAGACAGTTTATCAGCTTTCTGCATCTCCCGAATACTCAGAACTTGGAACTCGCGAGCGGATTCCCTCGCTAAAGAGGCAAAAAATAGCGGTACTCTCTTTTCCCATATAGATCAGACCCAGCCGGATAGAACGTCTATCCGTTACGCCTCAGACTCGACTACCACTTGATCTTAGTAGATGGGAGCCGATAAATTTTCTTTTTATAACTAAAACATAGAAAAAGTTATGAAATATTTTTTTTGTAAATAATAAAAAATTTAGCTTGAAATATATAAATATGGTCATCACTGAACTTACTCTTAGTTACTCTGAAATCTTAGTCAGTTTAGACTGGAGCCAAATACTTCATCAAATCTAACTCAAAGTTTGAATGCAAAAAAGGAAAAGACAAGATTTATATGTATCATAATATTATGGGAGAATATGCTTAATAATTCTTATAATTTGGTTGGCTCATTAATTTACAATAGTGACTCAACTATTTTATAATGGTGATATGACATTAATACCTAAGCCTCTCTAAATTTGTTGATATGGTTTATGCGAGATTAGTTTTCTTAAACCGTTTTTAATTACCGTTTTATCAGTTTCGATTTCTCTTATATATTTCTTGGTTATACTAATCAAACCTTGTTCAGTTACTATTCTCTAGTATCAGTTTGGTCCCTAACTATTCAATGATCTCAAATCATATTTTTTTTTTAAACTTTATTTTATATACAAATGATGCATGTTCTATGGTTTAAGCACATATGATATGGTTTGTTATACAAAATTAATGATATATAATTTCAATTTCAAAGTTACATGTTCTACGATTTATGAATTATGTTTTGTGTATGTAGACGTTTAGGGCTTATGATTTAGGTATTCATATTCCATATAGTTAGGGTGTAATTTTTATGATATATCGTTTATGTTCCTAGCGAAAAGTGCGAAACACAAAATTATGTCGTTTAGATATTTAGAATATTTTGAAATTTGATTGATTGGTACCCACATGTAATTTGAAATTTTGTTTTGATATTGTTTCCATAAATCGTTTAGCCAATCAGTTAAATATATCATATATTATGGTACTTAAGATATTATATTTATTGTTTACCATTTAAACATGAAACTACAAGTTACTTGAGTATATTCTTCGGTCTCCTAGATTAAACAGTCTAATACTTAATATATACTTTCTTTCATTTACAACCAAATTGTTTTACTCTATTTTCTCATTAAAAATGTCAATTATCGCAAAAAATGTTCAGCACTACGTTCCGGTTAATCTATTAAAAGCATCCAGTGAGACTTAGAAGATTCGTGTGAAGATCCTCAACAAATCAACTTTGTACAACTCCAGAGAGAGAAACTCTATTGAGTTAGTTCTTGTGCATACATCTCTAAGTATATTATTTCATGATCTATTATTTTCATAATATTAAAATCAAATTTACTCACTACTTATGAAACTACAATTGCATATTTTTAAATTATTAAAGGGTCAGGTTGCACGCATCTGTAAAGAATGAACTGGTTCAGTAATATAGACATCTTATAAACGAAGGTCAAGCATTGATAACGCATTCAGTCTGAAAAAATACAGTTGCGAGTTCAAGATCAGTTCATTTTCTTATAAACTGGAAATTCTAAGGACAACTAGAACCGATGCGTTGATAGATTTTCCTGATGTATCGGAAATTTCCTTGTTTGATGATATTTTAAGAGATACATACGAACTTATAACCTAGTCCCATTCTATTACATATGTATCTAAACAGTTACTGCACTGTAGTCATTTTTAGGCAACGTGCTGACATTTCAAAACATAATAAAAAAAAGTCAATAGAACTGTGTCCCACATAAAGAGGAGGCATCGATAATAATTCGCAATCGTTACGAGGACATAGGATCTTGATTCCTACTGTAGATAGATGTACCACGAGACTAACTAGAAACACAAATCACCACAAGTTGATGGGAAAAGTCATGCAAAAGCAAAATCTATAGATCAATCGATGACAACGAAGACTTTTTTCTTGTTATGGTAAACTTTGTTGCATAATGTACCAAAACTAAACGTTTCATGCTACGGTTGGTTCCTAACTAGTTCAAGTTTTAACGATCCAATAAGAATTGTTTGTGTCTTGTAATAATTTTTATTTTGTTTTGCTTTATTTCACTATGGAAAAATTATTGGTCTACTTTGGCAAGCTTCCGTCTTCAGTAGCCCACTTTGGTTATTTGACACCCAACAATTATTAACTATTTGTAGTTTTAACAAGGTCAACGGTTCAGGAAACCTACAAGTCTACGAACGAAAATTAGGGATATATTAATTTCTATATTCTTATGTAGTAGTTGAAAATTTATAGATAATTATAGTTGTTAAAATATATACCAAATGAAGTGAAATAATGTATTTGAAATATATATCCTGCGTGAATTAAAGAAATACATCCTATAAATTGAACTAACACTACGTCTATGATATGAATTTAAGGTCGGTCAGATCAGTATCTAGATGGTGGCAGTTGAATAACAAGTGAAAAAGACATAGCACACCATAACAGATAAGGATAGTTTGTGATAATTAATTAGGAGAACAACACCCATTTCATAAATGATCATTAAAGGAGTTTTAACTAATTTTGTTTCAACACTTTAGAATGATCGAAACAACTTTGTTTCACAAAATAAAATTAATCAATTGAAGTAAGGGGAAGCTAAACGTTCAACTTCTTAAAATGTACAAGCGTGTGGGACAAGTGCACCACATAAAATTTGGGGTAACAACACGCGCTTTAACCTTGTATGATAAAGTTTTTAAGCGATATAATCTCTAACTAGGTGGGTTCCTCCAACAATTTTTAAAACTCTCTAACTAAGTGATGATAATTTTTAAAAGTGTAACGATTTATTAAATTTTAAAACTGTAGCAATTTTTTTAAATTTTAAATTTAATATATATTTTAGTAATATTTCTATTTTTATTTTATCAGTATGAAAAAATAAAATAATTATTTGTAATTTGTTTCTTATTTGGTTTAACAATTTTTAATTTATATTTCAGATTTATTTAAATTTTATTAATTGTTTTTAAGTCTCACCCAGACACTGAACTAGACAATTTTCCGAATCATCGAGTTATTGAGTTGACTGTAGACAAATCAAACGTTAATAAGTTAATTATTTTTGTTATATTATAATATACTAGCTATTAAAATATAAATATATTTTATGTTTAAAAAAACATTTATAAAATACTTAACTTTAGTTTTTTTTAATTTATTTTCATTTCACTTATAAAATATCAAAAATAATTTAGAATATTTAACAATTTTCAACAAGTTAAGAATTATGACATATAATAAAAAATTCAAAACTTGATATTTAAATATAATCATGTCAATATGTAACTTTTTTATATTTATATTTATAATTATATTATATTATTTAAATATTTTAGTAATGATAATGCATATAAGTTATTCTTATATTTTAAGAATTTTACCAAAAATATAAGATTCATAAATAAAATTATACATGTAATAATAAGGTAAGAGCTATGTCATATTTATAGTAAATCATATTATCATTTTTTTCTTAAAATTAATATGGTAATGATACATGACAAATCACTTCTCAAATAATATATACTCCCTCCGTTTCACAAAGAGTGTCACTTAGACACATTTCACACATATTAAGAAAATGATTGAAATGTATTTATGATTGTATTAATTACACCTATTTGACCAATAGTATTTGAGATAAATAGATTTATTTATAAAACCAATGCATTTTGCAATTAATATTAAACTATAAGTTACATTGAAATTCTAAAATGACATTCTTTGTGTAACAAGAAAAAAGTGGTAAAATGACACTCTTTGTGAAACAGAGGGAGTAGGAGATAACATAAAAAACCATGATTGCTGATCACATATGTTAAAGTTAAATGGGGATTTGCTTAGGAAATACGTGTATCACCATTTAAGCTTAATTCTTATAAGAAAAAAAATATGATTAGATATGTTATCTGAGTTTGTTGCACAAAAAAGAAAAATATGTTATCTGAGTTTTCACTTTTCTGATTATTAATATTTGATTAAATCATGTTAAACACCAGCACCACATGCTGAAAACTTGAATTTTGAATTTACTCTTGTAGCATAACAAGTGACATAATAAACAACGTATACTGTAAAATCTTTTCATAGTATAACTAGAAATTAAGTGTTAGTTATGTTGTACATATCGAACGGATAGGTATGTTTCATGTCCTTTTGTTTGGCCTACTGACTGTATTTTTTGTCCAATGCAGTATTAGTGTAGTGGCTATACCACATGCAAGTCTACATAAATCCTTACTTCGATCAAATCTACAGTACTGTCCGGGACTACAAAATGCGATAAGTTATTTATTGTACAAAATATTAATGGTAGTATGCAAATTACATAGTCCATGCCTATAGAAAGCAATGATAATAGCATAAATGTAGGCAATGAGTGCACAAAGAGTTCATGATCAAAATAAATGAAATGTGTAGGGTTACTCTTCTTGGTTGAAAGAAAAGTATGTTCATGACAAATCAAAGAATATTCTTCTTTTTGTAAAAAAAAAAGAATAGGACGGTGTGATTTAGATGTTTTCAAGTGATCCCATCATGTTGTTTTGTTATTTTTTAATTTGCTAATTAAGACTCGTGCATGTGTTTTTATGCGTTTGTCCAATCTTTTGGAAAAGAGAAAAGGTCAACAAGCACAATAGCTTTATATTAATCAAACTGGGAGTACATGATTTTCACCACAGGAAATTCAACAACACTTTTTGACTAAATTCAACCACACTTAAAGCCATAATTGTTAGTGTAATATAAGAACTATCTATTAACTTTAATTAAGAAAGAATTAAGAGACGATTCTAAAATATCTTATTTAATAACCGTTTTTTATTTTATTTTAATTTAAAATTAAGAGACGATTTTTATATTACGTTAAGAATCACACCCTAAGAATCTCACAATAATATTGCTCTTAGTTATCTAGTATCACATAGGATCATTTATTTGGATCCAACGCGACGGACCTCCACTTTGATGTAATTCAACCCGATGAAAACAACCCTTCCTAAGATTCATAAAGAGTTTTCTCTTAACCTCCTATTTTGATTTTTGTTTTCTTTGTTTTCGTTTTCCTTAGAACTTCCTTTTATCATATACGAGTAATTGTTTTTCTTTTCAAATTTTCAGATAATTAAATGATATAGTAGGCCACACAAAAATTGATCCTTTGATACATTTAGAAGGCACGCAATGAAAAACTTTTCAATGGAAAGGAGATTTCACCGGTGGACACCCTTCAGCTAGCTGCCGTTGAAGCCGAGTGCTGGAGGAAAGCAAACTTACCTGAGGATGAAGAGGAGGAGGAGACCCTACCTGCCCTGTCGGTTAGCTCGTCTCTCCCTGTGGACCTCAACGCCCGACATGCCAAATCGATGCATCATGGATCAGTAATGGCACGGTCAGTGGACTAGGGTGGTTCTACAAGGATCAAATGGGAGTCGAGAGATTTGGACTTCAAGGATGTCGCAAGAGCTTATCAGCCCTCCATGCCGCAATGGAGGGACTCATTTGGGCGATGACCTGTCTAAGAGAGCTCCTTTGCACCGAGATTCATATGGAGACGGATTGTTCGGACATGGTGGAAATGATAGATAGCCCCGCGGACTCGCCGGCCTTTTCCTCTGACCTAGTATCATTCAATCTTATAAAAGACAGTTTATCAGCTTTCAGCATCTCCCGAATACTCAGAACTTGGAACTCGCGAGCGGATTCCCTCGCTAAAGAGGCAAAAAATAGCGGTACTCTCTTTTCCCATATAGATCAGACCCAGCCGGATAGAACGTCTCTCCGTTACGCCTCAGACTCGACTACCACTTGATCTTAGTAGATGGGAGCCGATAAATTTTCTTTTTATAACTAAAACATAGAAAAAGTTATGAAATATTTTTTGTAAATAATAAAAAATTTAGCTTGAAATATATAAATATGGTCATCACTGAACTTACTCTTAGTTACTCTGAAATCTTAGTCAGTTTAGACTGGAGCCAAATACTTCATCAAATCTAACTCAAAGTTTGAATGCAAAAAAGGAAAAGACAAGATTTATATGTATCATAATATTATGGGAGAATATGCTTAATAATTCTTATAATTTGGTTGGCTCATTAATTTACAATAGTGACTCAACTATTTTATAATGGTGATATGACATTAATACCTAAGCCTCTCTAAATTTGTTGATATGGTTTATGCGAGATTAGTTTTCTTAAACCGTTTTTTCTTTGTTTTCTTTGTTTTCGTTTTCCTTAGAACTTCCTTTTATCATATACGAGTAATTGTTTTTCTTTTCAAATTTTCAGATAATTAAATGATATAGTAGGCCACACAAAAATTGATCCTTGAGAAAAATGGATCCTTGACCTCGATGAAATTACACTTATCTATAAATGGGTGGACGTATATATCGAGATATATATTAGGCTAGATATAGGAAGATCTTAAGGCCAAAACTAAGAACAGGATGAAGAAGTAACTTTCCAAAACAGGTAAAATGGGTTAGGCTAAAAAAAAGAGTTAGGCTTTGAACGTAATGATACCTCTTTTGATTTGGAAAGTCAGCGGGATGCAAAAATGCGTAGTAAATTCGAAATTAAAAACATTTTATTTATTTCACTTTCACTTAAATGTGTATCTATCATCTAACTGTAATTTATACATGTATGTTATACCCACACGAATTTCTTTAATTGAAAGCACTAGTTCATGTCAAGTACATACATAAGATCAATGTCAAATCTTAAAATGAAAATGATAATTTGAAGGGAGGAAACAGAGGTGCGAAGTTGACTAACAGTGACAAAGAAAGATTGGTGTGGCAAAATGCACTTTCTCTAAGATAAGCCTTCCCCATTACTGTCCTTTTTGTTTTTTGTGTGTCATTTTCTTCTCTTCCCTTTCCTCACCTTTTAGTCTTTTTAGTTTTTCTCTTAGAGCATGTTTATAGGCATGTCTAAGCCTCGTCCCTTAACATTATTAAACAAAAAAATAATAAGAAAATTTGAATTAAAATGAAGGCACATATACTAATTAAGCGAAATAAGGTACGTTTCTTAGGCGACGTGTCACATAATGATTGAAAAAACGAACAGTGGACAAAGAAATGAAGGCACACTTTTTTTTTTTTTTCTTCCTTCCTCGGTTTCTCTCCTCTCTCTCACTTAAGAACCACTTAAGGGTTTTGTCTATAAACATGCTCTTAGTTCTTTATTTAAAACTGACTTGCCAAAGAAAAAAAAATGAAACCATTAATTTTTCTTATGAACTTATGTGTATATATTTTATCATCAAATTGATCTGCTGAAAGAAGTTTGCTTATGGGAGTCAAATTTATAAGCTAAAAAATATCCAAAAACAAATCTGTAAACTTAGATATATAAACCTGTACAAGAAGAGAAAGCAAAAGAGATAATCAAACTTCTTTGAGGTGAAAACTGCAAACAAAAATCGAGATATGTAGAAGAGAGGTAAGTGCGAGACATTGCAAAACACACTTAAGATTGAAAATTTTCATATCAATTTTATTGTCCGTAAAGTGTTTCACAATGTCAAGTGAATACATTATTACTGAGCATGGCGACGTGTGTGATCTTTACATGTCACAATACAAATGTGCTAGACCCACGATTTCGTGAATTATCGGTTGACTAGCTTAGTTCAAATATTTATATATGTTACTTTGACATGACAGGTTGATGTTGCGTAGCGTGAGCATTGTTAAACATGAAATGTAACAGATTTTGATAACATCCACTATTTTATATCTATATATCTTATCTATATTGAATTTGGTAAGTTCACACTAAGCTTGTGAACACAAAGAACCATTCTTATTGGAACAATGTACATAAGGCTAGAGGAACATCTTTTTGTGGGGTGTCACAACGCTTTTAATCTCATATCGCAACTTGAGTTTAGTACATGTAAGCTTAGAGCTTGTTTTGCTAATAGATCCGTCATATGATTGGAACATAACGCTTTATAAATACGGGGAATCTGACAAACGACATTACATTTTGACGTTTGGTATAGTCATTATATCTTGATGCAAATGAGAGTTTTGTTCGTTTAGACATTAAAAATATAAGTTATCCAAATGGTTCATCTAAATAAACTTTAAAGATTTAGACTTAATTTTGAAAATCAGCTGGCTGATCCAAATTAGATCATATAAATAGAAATGATTTTGTAAAATAAATATAATATCTATTATACCCGATATAATTCATAAATTACAACTTAAATTTAATATTATTTTGTCACTCACAAAAAATGACAAAACCGCAAAGACGCATTTTCCACCAAAACCACAAGCCACATTTTCTGCCAAAATAAAAAAGTAGTTTTCTGTCAAAATCACAATTTTTCATCAAAATCACAATTTTTCATCAAAATCACAATTTTTCATCAAAAACACACTTTTTCGCCAAAAACTCACTTTCCTGTCCAAACCACGTAAATGCACTTTCACATCAAAACACATTTTTCCGTCCAAACCACATAAGTGCACTTTCGCATCAAAATACATATTCCCGTCAAGACTACCAAAACACACTTTCGCCAAAATCACACATCAACATTTTTCCTCAAAAAATGCAAAAACGCTTTCTCCGTCAAAACTATAAAAAAAATATTTTTCTGCCAAAACTGCAAAAACTTATTTTCTTGCCAAAACACAAAAAATGTTTTCCCGGCAAAACAACTAAAACGCGTTGTCTCGCCAAAAATTGCAAAACGCATTTTCTCGCCAAAACCGCAAAACAATATTTTCCCGCCAAAACGGTAAAAATATGTTTTCCTCTAAAAACGCAAAAATACATTTTCCCTCCAAAACTGCAAAAATGTATTTTTTTGCCAAAACCGCAAAACATGTTTTCTCGCTAAAATTGCAAAATGCATTTTCTCGCCAAAACCGCCAAAATGCGCTTTCTCGCCAAAACCGAAAAAATGCATTTTCTCGCCAAAATCGCAAAACATGTTTTTTCCGCCAAAATCGCAAAAACTCATTTACTCGCCAAAGCGGTAAAAACGTATTTTCCTGCCAAAACCGAGTTTTTCGTCAAAATAAAAAAAAATGCAATTTCCGCTAAAACCGCAAAAATGCATTTTTCCGGTAAAACTACAAAATTGCATTTTCTCGTTAAAATCGTAAAATCATTTTTTGTCAAAATTGTTGTGAACATTTATTTTTCGCTAAAACTACAAAATATACTTTTCCTCAAAACTATAGTTTAAAATAATTATATTAATTATATTTTAGATAACTATAAAAATTAATATAGTAAAAAAAATAAAATATAATTAAATTAGATCATGAGTATATTTGTAATTTGTTTATTAAATTCATTTGGATAGAAATAGAAATAAAAAAATAATCATAAAATCCATCTAAATGGTTCATTCAGATAGTTTATCCGGATGAAAAAACAAACAACTTCTAAAATTTAAATGAATCATTTGAATGGATTACATAGATATAGAACTTTGCATAGAGAGATAACAGAGAAACGAACAAATACCCCTACGTATACACCAAAGTGTTAACTAATGAGTGTGGACAGTAAAAGCCTGATTCAGGCCCAAATCAGGTAGAACTAGTCCAATTCTTGAAATCTGGCTTAAATTATTTTTACATTTGGTGTTTATTTGTTTCATTTATACACATAACCAATACCCCTCATCCATCCCCCACTCAGTAGCAGATCTAGAACTGGATTTAACTGGAGGCACGTAACATTTTATCACTGTATTTTCTTTTTAAATTAGGTGTTTTGCCTGCACTTACGAGCTTAATAATTTTACAAAAAGTTGTAAATAAATTTATTATCAATTTAAAAACCATTAGAATAAGTTATTTCATGCTTTTGAAATATTTAATAATTAATAAATATTAAAAAATTCTATATGATAAAGTTTTTTTATTTTAATAAAATAACTTTTGTTACGTCAAATAAACTTGAAAACATTCATATACATAAAACTATATATATGAATTTTATATTTAAAAAAATATTATGATATAAAATATTTTTGGATAACATAATATATAATCTTCTTAGATAATGATAGTTATCAAATTAATGAAATACTTTTTAATGTATGGGTAATATATTAACAAAACTAATATAATTATTTATTAAGGGTAGTAAAGATCTAAACACTTTAACTTTTAATGTGAGAGGGAAAAAATAAATTCGCAAATAATACTTATAAATACTTTTGAATTATTTGCCAATTTGTTTCCAAAAATTATCACAATAAGTGCTTTTGATTGTCCTAAAATTATTATTTTAAAAGATAAATGATTCATTCTATCTTATGATATATATTAAAATAGAACAATTTAATGATACTAAACCAAATATAATATAAATATATATAATATTTTAACAGTATTAAATTAAGTATAATATAAATTTAATTATGATACTGTCGTTAGTGTTTTTTAATTATTCTCAATATAATGATAAATTATTAGCTAAATCACTAAAATTATTTATTAAGATTAATAATTGAGCATAAAATATGACTAACCTAAAATTATGGAGAGTATGACAAATCATCAAATTCACTTCTCAAATCTATACGATAAATATTAAATAATTCATATAATTAAATATTAAAACATTTATATACGATAAATATTTATTTTAATAAAATATATTTTATTTGTTCAAATAAAATTGAGAACATTCATATATATATAAAACTATATATGTATGGATTTATATTTTTTTTCTAAAAATATTATGATGTAAAAAACATTTTGGATAACATAATATAGAATATTTTTAGATAATGATGAATATCTAATTAATGAATTTTGTTTTAATTTATAGGTAATTATATATTAGCAAATATAATATAATTATTTATTAAGGGTAGTAAAGATTTAAATGTTTAACTTTTATTGTGAAAGAGAAAAAACACTTTGTAAATAATATTATAAATCTTTTTGAATTATTTTCCATTTTTTCAGAAATTATCACAATAAGTAATTTTGATTTTCCTATTTTTTTTTAAATAGATGAATCATTATATCTTATGTGATATATACTAACATAAATTCAGTTTAATATTACTAAACCAAATATAATATAAACATATATAATATTAATATTACTAAAGTAAATAATATACATTTAGATATGATATTATCATTAGAATTTTTAATTATTTTCATAATAATGATAATTATCATCTAAATTACTAAAATTGTTTATTTATTAATATTAATAATTAAGCATAAAGATAACATAAATTAACTATAATATTAATGTTAGAATTGTTTTAATTATTTTTAAGATAAAGATAAATTGTCAGCTAAATCACTAAAATTGTTTATTAAAAATAACAGTAAAATATAAAATATGACTAAACCTAAAATTATGGAGAATTTGACCATTCATCAAATTTGGGACACTTCATTGATTTATCTTTAATTGTTTAAAGAAAATAAAAAGTAAGATGGGACACGTGTCCCCGTACCTCACTACGCCCTCCCCTGCCCCCACTATTCTTTTTACTTAGTGATGATAGGTTGCACATGGGCATAAGAGCACATTTAAAGGAGGTTCTTAAGTGGGATCTTAAGGGGTGAGACCCACAAAAAAAAAAAACCCACCCCTTAAAACTCTTCTGTAAGAGCTGAGTTCTTACACTGTTCATGGGCTCCACGACACGTAGCGACCTACGATTGGCTACTTTTTTTTTTTTTTTTTTTTTTAAATGTAANGTAAAAAAAAAAAAAAAAAAAAACCTAAGAGCCCCTAATGGCTCTTAGGGTTAATCATGCTCTAAGGGAACATATGGCGTCTATGTGACATGGTTTTGTAGTGTAGGGGAAGATTTATAACCAGAACTTTCCAGTTAACCATATTAAATAAAACAGTTTGGCGATATTATATAAACTGCGCCTCTGTGTTTTAATTTATTTTAAGATTATCAACTTTATATTGTTAGTAACAGATTTTCAGAAACTCAGAGTTGTCCCCTTGTCACAAACTATTCCACTGATTTGGTTTCACGTGCCTCCAGTTCTATTGTTTCGAACATTGCAAAGGTTGTTTGTGATGATGTACCCTGTTGGAATCGAGTTTTCCTACATTCCATATCCGGTCCAAGAATCCGGTCTAGTGTCGCCAAGGTTCGGTACAAGACGTTAAACCGATGGCCCATTGACAGAGTCAGACCAAAACATAAATGAAAGTGAAGCAATATATGTGATCTAAAAGACACTTGATACCGGCCGAATATTACCTAACCGTTAGAGCATATTTATTGAGGATCTCTTAGGACGAGTCTTTTAGCAGGATTTAAGAGAGAGTCTCTTAGTTTTTAACTTAAAAAGTTAATAGACATCTCTTAAATATCTTATTTAAGAGACGTCTCTTAACTCTTTAATTAAAAACTAAGAAACTGTCTTTTAAATCCCGCTAAAAGATCCTCAATAAACATGCTCTTATGATTTACCTTCAGCACCTATAAAAGATCGAAGAACCAAAGAAAAGAAGAAAGGAATCCCAAGGCTTACATATTAAACCTATACTCTAAATACTATTGTACTCTTTCATTCTCATATATCCTACAACTCTTCACCATTGTATCAACTCTAAGATCAATAATATACATTTTTTATTACACAAGATCATCAGCATACATTCTTTTCATAAATTACTTACTACGTTAGCCTAAATTCTAACTCTGATTTTTGAAGTGGATTCTGATATCCATCATAGCTACCGTTGTTATCTTGTCGTGGGAGGTCCTGGTTGGTTAGAGGACAGCTAATCATTGCATTTAATTTTGTATTTGTGTTGTTTTCTTCTTCAGATTCATTCTTTTGAACTATTTAAGTTATTGACAATTTTGGAAACTGAACTCAAACGGGGAAAGAACTAACTCTTTATATATATTAATTAATTACAATAAGTCAAAACTGATTTTATAGGTCTCTGATTGGTCGTCTGTGTGGTTGACCTGAACAAATGCTTTCCTCAAGACTTTCTATTTTTAGTAATCTCGTCATGCATACAAACAATGCAAAAATCAGTGCCTCTCCTACTTTTTCTCCTTGTCGAATAATTCGATTAAACCAGAAAAGAAAACAAGACAAACTAATAGGAAATAAGATAGAATTATAAGATCTCTGACGATTCTTTCAATCAATTACTGGTCCCGGAGAAAAAAAATGATGAAAAATAACAGTCCTAACGATGAAAAATGGATGTTAGAGAGTGTAGAGATCGATTCAATGGGTGATACTTCGTCCAAACAGCCGGAAGTTAACGTCAAGAAGAACGAGAGTGGTCTGAAGAAGACAGCGTCAAGGGGTGTAGGATCGATAATCCGCACGTTGAGCGTTTCGAACTGGAGAAAGAGCGGTAATCTTGGGTCTCCAAGCACGAGGAAAAGCGGTAACCTGGGGCCTCCAGGTGCCTCGGTGCTTCCAAAGAAGATGGGTCCACAAAGAGTAGAGAGGACAACATCTAGCGCTGCTAGGGGACTCCAGAGCTTACGGTTCCTTGATCGGACCGTCACGGGAAAGGAAAGAGATTCTTGGAGATCGATTGAGAACCGGTTTAATCAGTTTTCTGTTGACGGCAAATTGCCTAAAGAGAAGTTTGGTGTCTGCATTGGTAATTAACAAAACTACTAATAGTTGATGTATAGGGCTTGGTAGACTAAAGCCATAATTATTGCAGGGTTCTTAGGACAGGGTTTTAGCGTAATATAAGAACCGTCTCTTAACTTTGACTAAAAAAAGTTAAGAGACGGGTTTTAAATATCTTATTTAAGAACTATTTCTTAATTTTTTTTAGTTAAAGTTAAGAGACGATTTTTATATTACGTTAATAATCTCATCTTAAAAACCTTACAATAATCATGCCCTAATACCAACGGATATAATATATACACTGGGTGCAAAGGTTAAATATTTTTAAATGCGTATTTGACTATTTTTCAGTACTGTGCATCCATGCATGTACAATAATTACTGACGAACGAATAATATTATTACATTTTGTTATGAAAGGAAATTTATAACGTCGATAGTGTATATTGGTAGGAATGGGAGATACAATGGAATTTGCGGGAGAAGTTTATGAGGCATTGGGTCGAAGAAGACAAATAGAGACAGAAAGTGGTATCGACAAAGAACAACTAAAGCTGTTTTGGGAAGACATGATAAAGAAAGATCTTGATTGTCGTCTCCAGATCTTCTTCGACATGTAATTACTTATATAGAATCTTATATGTTTTCACATATATATATATATATATATATCTAAACGTGGTTAGTTTAACCGTTGCGGTTGTTAATTAGGTGTGATAAGGATGGAGATGGTAAGCTCACGGAAGAGGAAGTGAAAGAAGTCATTGTGTTGAGCGCAGCCGCGAATCGACTCGGGAACCTTAAAAAGAATGCTGCCGCGTACGCTTCTTTGATCATGGAAGAACTCGATCCTGATCACAAGGGATACATCGAGGTTTTACTTTCTTTCTCAAGTTTTTTTTCAAATTTTATAATGTTATGTTTAGCGTCTAAGTCTAGAAAATGATTCTAAGAGTACCTGATCCAATGGTTAGAAAAACCATCAAGGTTTCTAAAATAAAAAATATTAGTATTATAATTATTTTTTAAAAATATTTTTTAAAAATCAGTTAATTATCTATTTATTTGAATCACATCTGTCATTTTTAGTGTACAGCAAATTCTTAACTAAAAACTTTTGTTTATTCTCTCTTAATTTTTTTTTTAAATGCTAAGAACTCCTTGTAGAACTAACATTGGAGGTGCTCTAACAAAATGTACAATTATATAAAAATATCCAGAAAAACATTATCGTGATTGTCAAAAAAACTTTTTTTCAAATTTGTTGTCTATTCAAGCCGATTCATATAAATAATTCTGAATATATATATATATATATATGTGTACTTTTAAAATAAATTTTGAGAATTATAGATTAATGTTTCAACTTTTCTATAATTATAGAATTATAGAACATAGAGTTATGTTCTAACCATTTCATAGTTTATATCTACCAGATGTGGCAGTTGGAAGTACTATTAACCGGAATGGTGTCAAACGCTGATACGGAAAAGATGAAAAAATCTCAAACGCTGACTCGCGCGATGATCCCAGAGCGGTACAGGACGCCAATGAGCAAATACGTTTCAGTCACCACAGAGTTGATGCACGAGAACTGGAAGAAAATTTGGGTCCTCACTTTGTGGCTCCTCATCAACGTCTATCTATTCATGTGGAAGTACAACGAATTCATCAGAAACCCTCTCTACAACATCACCGGACGCTGCGTTTGCGCCGCTAAAGGCGCGGCCGAAACGCTTAAATTCAACATGGCACTGATCCTTGTCCCAGTCTGTAGGAAAACCCTTACTATGCTTAGGTCATCGTTCTTGAGTCGCATGATCCCATTCGATGATAACATTAACTTCCACAAGGTGATTGCGTATGCTATCGCGTTCCATGCATTGCTTCACACAGTGCTCCACCTTTTCTGTAACTATCCTAGGTTAAGTACGTGCTCTCACGACGTGTTCTTGAAGTACGCGGGATCTGCCTTGGGGAACACGCAACCGAGTTATTTAGGTTTGATGATGACGTCAGTGTCAATCACGGGAGTTTTAATGATTTTCTTCATGGGATTCTCGTTTACGCTTGCGATGCATTATTTTAGAAGGAACATAGTGAAGTTGCCTAAACCGTTTAGTGTTCTTGCTGGGTTTAATGCGTTTTGGTATGCTCATCATTTGCTGATTCTTGCTTATGTTCTTCTCATCCTCCATGGTTACTATCTTATCATCGAGAAGCCTTGGTACGAGAAAACGGTAATTGAAGCTATTTATATATACACATACTAATTAATATAAAATAAATACATTCTTCATTTCAGTTTAAATATTTTGTTATTTTTTTCATTTTTGTTGATAAATGGAAATTGCAGACATGGATGTACGTGGCTGTACCTATGCTGTTTTACGCAAGTGAGAGGCTTTTCTCACGTATTCTTCAAGACCATAGCCATCGTGTCCACGTGATTAAGGTAATCAGAAGGGTTTTACTATTTTTTTTTTTTTTACAGAAGAAGTTACTATTTAGTCTTATATTAAGTAAAAGTGTAAAACACATATTTTCCTTTTTTTTTCCTATATATATATATATATTTTTTTTTGTTTTTACTTATTACAGGCTATTGTATATTCGGGCAACGTTCTTGCACTTTACGTGACCAAACCTGCTGGGTTCAAATACAAAAGTGGGATGTACATGTTTGTCAAGTGTCCTGACCTCTCACAATTCGAATGGTAATCTATATATTGGTAGTCAATACCTTAGTATGAGTTTTAACTTATTTTATTTTATTCAGCAACAAAATAAGTTAAAAACCATAATATTTATAAGGTTAATATTAAATAGTAATATCGAATTTGTTATTCTTATTTAGGCATCCTTTCTCCATTACTTCTGCACCTGGAGATGACTATTTAAGTGTTCACATAAGAGCCTTAGGAGACTGGACAACTGAACTTAGGAACACATTCGCAAAGGTAATTTCTTGTAACTCTTTATTCTTCAGTACAGCCGTGATATTAAGTTTTCTCTATTGTGTTTGTAGACATGTGAACCCCCTCCTCAAGCAGCCGCAAAGCCTAAACCAAATAGTCTTATGAGGATGGAAACAAGAGCAACAGGTGCGAATCCTCACATTGAAGAATCACAAGTCTTGTAAGTGAAAATATACTAAACTAATTACAATTACTTTAAAAAGCTATTATAAATCAGTTTTTTTATACAACCTACCATCCTAGATGAATGGTTTGGGTGCCTCAAAAGTGTAAAAAGCATGTTATAGCTAACACTTTTTTCATACCAGGTTTCCAAAGATTTTCATCAAAGGACCTTATGGAGCTCCAGCACAAAATTATCAGAAGTTCGATATTCTTTTGCTGGTTGGACTAGGGATTGGAGCAACTCCATTCATAAGCATATTGAAAGACATGTTAAACCATCTAAAACCCGGGATTCCTAAAGTTGTAAGTACTACTTTAAACATATTTATCTATATATATGTGAGGTTAAACAAGATGGAAAAAGAGGGCCAATATTGTTATTATTATTTTTTTTTATTTTTTTTGTAACAAGAGGGACAATATTATTAAAATGAAAAATACAGGGGCAAAAGTACGAAGGAAGTGTAGGAGGAGAGAGCGTAGGAGGTGATAGTGTTAGTGGTGGAGGAGGCAAGAAGTTTCCACAGAGAGCATATTTTTTTTGGGTGACAAGAGAACAAGCTTCCTTTGATTGGTTCAAGGGAGTCATGGATGACATCGCCGAGTATGATAAAACCGTAAGTTATCCATCTTAATTTTTATTTGTTTGATGCAGATTTACATGTTAAATGCATACATGTAAAATCATTCTCAATTCATAAAAATGTAGGTGCTAAAAAAGCATCAACTAATTTCAAGGTTTTCAGATATGAAATTCTGTAATAAAATTTAAAAGTCTTATCTGTTTTTTTTTTTGGGCAGCATGTGATTGAAATGCATAACTACTTAACAAGCATGTACGAAGCAGGAGATGCCAGATCTGCCCTAATAGCTATGGTTCAGAAACTTCAACATGCCAAGAACGGTGTTGACATTGTCTCCGAAAGCCGGGTAAGTTCTCAATTTCTTATAATCATAAATAACCAAAACGAGGTGTCCAGTCTAGCTTTCGTTTTAGCATTTTTGGGTTTAAAGAGTATAGAATCATTTGCCATTTTTATATAGTTCGATTGGTACGGTTTGGTTATAAAATTAGATTTAGTTTCTTAACTAAATATTTGAAGGGATTTAGAAAAGAAAGTGCTCATGTTAAGAACTAATAATCACTAGAGTCGTTGACAAAAAAAGACTAGACCAATCTACTTCCTGTTCGTGTTCAATCTTAAACGTATAAAATAGTTGAGCGTTCGGATATCCGTTCGGGCTCAGATCGAGTATTTAGAATTTTTAGATATTTCGTTATAGAAGTCTAGAACCCGTTCAATATTTTTATATATCGGATCTGGTTCAGATATTTTTAGTTCAGATTCGATTATTTCGGATCAGTTCAGATATTTTAGATTTTTTCTAAAGAAAATCATCACTATTCAATTTTTTATACTTAAAATTTTACAATTAACTTAATTGATTTTGTAAAATTTTAATAGTTAAACGCTTAATAGGTTTGAAACAAAATTTTGAAAATATAAACACACTAATTTAATTATTTTTTGAGAATTTAAATGTAATTTTTGTTAATGCACACTATATATGTTTGGCTATCTTCATATTTCTGTACGGGTTTGGATATCCAATATCTCCTAACTAAATATCTGTTAGAGTATTTTGCCATTTCGGTTTTAGTTTCGGTTTGAGACTTTTTGGGTCGGGTTCGAATTAAGATATCGGGTAAAATGTCAACCCTAGTATAAAGGCCAAATGACAGTTGTTGGTGTGGATTAAGCACTATTAGGCAATTACATGTATCTTGATAGTTCAATTTCAGCAAAAAAAAATTTTAATAATTTATTTTATTATGTATAACTTCTTCAAATACAAATCAGATACGAACACATTTCGCAAGACCCAATTGGAGGAAGGTTTTTTCTGAATTGTCAAGCAAACACGAAGCATGTCGAATAGGTAATCACTTTTAGTAATTCTTATTTATTTTCATTGTTTAATTTCTGAAAGTTCATTATGTTGTTCATAAAGTTTCTGAAAATTCTTACTTAACACTATTTTATTTATATATGCATGCAATTCTTGACATGTTTTCTTTCAGGCGTGTTCTACTGTGGAAGTCCAACACTGGTTCGACCACTTAGAGATCTTTGTCAGGAGTTTAGTCTCGAGTCATCCACTCGTTTTACTTTCCATAAGGAAAACTTTTAACCAAAACTAATATTTTGGTAAGCATGTTAAGTTTTACGTACCAAAACTAATCTTAATACTATTATTGAACAAAAGAATGCTGATTTTGATGATCACATATTGTAATTAGTTGGTGACTTAATGTAAAGTAATTATCCCCGTAAAATGTACAGTAACATTTTGATTAAGAAAAAACCTCGAGAATATTTTGCTCAAAATTGTTTGTACATCAAGCATTTGTGCTTTAATTTCTTTTTCTTCTCTTAGTAATCTTTTTGATTGTTTCCGAAACTCTCACAAATGGACATTTCAAAATGTTCATATTTTTGAAACGATCGTTTTAATAAGCTAATATTTCCATTATACAAAAGGTGCACAAATAAAAATACTAAAATTAAAATAAAATTATAATTTTAGTTTTGATTAAAATTTAATATACTATTTAATATATCTGACTTTGAATTCTTATTGTCAATTAACGTACCCCCTCAGGTATGTGTATAGGGATAGGAAATGCAATTTTGATATTGGGAAAGGTTTCTAGTTTGCGACAAAACATATGTATGACAAAAAGAAATTCATATTTGTTTCTTGTTTTTTTCTACTTGTAGTTTTCTCAAGGTTTAGCTTTTAACTAATTTTAATGATGCATACGATAAACCCACAAGCCTAAAAAAAATTACAAGCATAACACAGGATTTGAGTACTAGTGCGAATGTGAGACAGTTAACATTTTTAAAACAAAATGATGTGGATCGTGTAAGAAAAAATAAAGCAATAAAAGTGGAGAAGAGTAGGTAACATGAGAACGAAGTGTAAAGGAAAGTCTAACCTGTTAAGCAAAACGTAGTTTGGTACGTAGGGTAAATCACTGACTTCTATGCATATAACTACCTATCTTATAACATATATCCTATGCAATTTTGAATTTTCTAAAGATTTATGAAAATAGATGCATATTGCAAAATTTGCATTACTTCTAAAAGTATTCCTTGGCGATTAGAACTTTTTAAAAACTTTTTTGACGTTATTAAAGATTGTCTATTCTTCAGCATTTAAGTTTTTTTTTTTCTTTTTTTTGCTAAAGATTCAGCATTTAAGTTAATTAATGCATCTTAATAATCACCATTCATCAGTTCTATTCAAAGATTATTAAAAAAGTCTGTAGAAGAAAAGATTAATAAAAAGACTTTTTTTGAAGAAAAGATTAATAAAAAGAGTTGATTATATAACGCTAGTTGTGCCGGTCGATTTTTGGTTACTCTTACGGGAAACTCATATTTTCTTAGAGAACTTTATGATTATTCTGATCTTTATATGTTCACGTAAAAGGTGGCTAGTAACTGTCTACACTGATCTACATGTATATGCGTATTGTCTAATTACTATATATATGTATTCATATCTAAAAACAATATACTATTTATATGTAGCCTTAATTAGAAATCAAGGTTGGTGCAACTACAATATATATGTAAAAAATAAATAAGAGAAAAACATGTACAATATAAATACCTCCAATCTAATCAAACTCTCTTGACATCATGTCTACATCTTACGCGTATTGATTCGCGAAAAATGCTAATTGATATATTGTCAAATCTAATTGTTATGTTTTAGCATATCTAAGTCTGGATTTGGTTTGGCTTCAACATTAATTTTAGAGAAATTCCCTTACATAGCCCCTTTTAGTTTGTTTGTCACAAAAATAGTTTTTAAGGAAGAAAATGACCAAAATATTTTTTTTAGAAGCTAAAAAGTTTATTTTTATGCATTTATACCTCTAGGCTTAACTAATTTGAACTTTAGGGTTTAGAGTTAAGGGGTGGGTTTGGGGTTAGGGTTTCAAATTTCAAAAAAAAAAAAAAAAAAAATCAAATTTTCAAAAAAAAAAAAAGTCTATTTTGGTCATTTTATTTTTTGAAGGCTATTTTGTGATAAAAACTTTAAAAAGGCTATTTAAGAGAATTGCCCTTAATTTTATACCTAGAAGAAAAATTAGTTACATACTAATACTAAGAACACCATTATCCCAAAACCCTTCTTATTTTTTATTTCTTTTTTTTGGTCTGATTTTTTCTTTTTTTAAAGAATCGTGAGCCACCACGTGTCAATGGAGTCCGCAAACAGTACAAAAAACAAAGAGAGATGATGTCTTATTTTGCATACATAAGAGATCTTTTTATGTTTTTGGTGGGTCCCACCACCTAAGAGACCCTCTTAGAGATGGGATAATGGTGCTCTAAGAAACATCTTTATCCAAGTCTCTTAAAGGAGTCTTTTGCACTGTTCGCGGACCCCACTGACATGTGGGACCCGTGAACAGTGCAAGAGACGGTTCCAAAAACTAAGAACCGTCTCTTGCACTGTTCGCAAGCTCTCACTGACACGTGTCGGCCCGCGATTGGTTTGAATTTTTTTTTTAATTAGAAAAAAATAAAAATAAAAAATAAGAAATCTTCAAATGGGGTTTTGGGATAAAGATACTCTAATATTGCCATCCGATCTAAGTCTGAGTTTAAGTTTTTTTTTTTTTTTTTTCTAAAAGATATAATTCTGAGTTTAAGTTCCATATTCATCTTGTTAGTATACACTTTTATAATGCTAGTATATAATATCAAATCTAGTGTGTGTGTTTAATGTAGCATGTCTAAGTCTGCGTTTAAGTCCAATAATTTCATCTTGTTAGTAGACTACCAATTCTTAAATGTATTCACTTCATATTGTCTGTAAATCTAAGATTAATTTAGGTTTCAACGTAAGATTGATATTTAGTTGGTAAGTTGAAGAATACACATTGTGTTTAAACTGGAGATCGATGAAACTGGACTGATGTCTGAATACTTACAAGATCAAATATTTTTATTTAGTGTATTAGAGAACTACAGTTGAAACTTGAAATCATTATAGAGATATCAGAACTTCGTTATCAAATAATTTGGGAGATAATTACCCGGACAAATAATGTTTGAAATACCCTGATTGAAATAAAGATCTCGAGTGTCACGGAACAGAAACATGCCTAGTTAAATAAATATCTATAACTAGATTTACTATTATTGATTGTGAGTTACCAACTAAAATATTGTTAAAGACATAACTGTAAAAACCTTCAAATGGTTTGAACTACATTTCTGCATCATTAGTTTTCTTTTAATTTTTTTTTTCAAGATGTTATAAAGAAAACTATATATTTAAATTACCGATTTCTCATAGTCACGGGATAAGTTGCAACCTACCTGTTAGCAACCTTGTCTACATCATATTTTGATTGTAAATTGACTTTATATTTCATCAAAATTATAAATATTAAAGTCTCAAAGACGAATAACAAGCAAACAAATCCCATATATACATATTATGATCGCAATATATTTTCAACAAATATGAATATTATAATATATTATATATATATATATATATATTTGTGTAGAGAGAAGCATGTATAAGTGGCATGCCTTTGAGGATACGAACTTAAAAGGGAGTTAGGTCACTTGCTTGGGAAATAAAAGAGCCAACCTTAATTTGAGGTTTCCTCAATGTTTTTGTAATCCACGATATGTTGACAATAACCTTCATGGATTTTGATATCTAACCCTAATCGTGACCTTCTCTGATAGCTACAATCTCCCTCTCTTTGCTTATCCCCCAAGCAATTTTAGCTTACGATTGTTTTGACTAGCTCCACGTCCGTTAATATCCTTAAAAAGTTCTCACCTGCAAAATAAAATAAACTAATTAATAAACAGATGAAGTACTTATCACTTAAAATGCCTTGTGATGAAATCCATTTACAGTAAAAACATAACCGCTTTTTTTTGTCATTTTTTTTTTTTTGAAAACACAAAGAATACCCTTCTAGAATTTTTCTAACAGTCTAAGTTGTTTCCAGAGTTCTGTATGACCCTTTTGGTCGATCAAAGCAGTTTCCAAGAGTTATTTATGTCGGGTCTAAAACCTAGCCAATAACTATATCAAACGACATCAACTGCCACATTTGGTTTAAGTTACTTAATTCCTCATGTAAAAAAATTTGAAGGCTAATATACTCAAAGCTATCAAGAAGCAGAACAGGAGGGAACTATGATATTAAAGAAACTATTGTTAGCAACTTTGTATTTGGTATTTAATTCTATGCCATAATCTTGAAAAAGAAACTAAGAGATTTTGAGGGGCTTAAAGAGGGTCAAGGAGTTTGACTTATCTTTGACACCACTCATTGATAAGCTGTTCATATATGCTCTAACAGCTAGTCAAAATCAAGAGTCTGGAATTACACAGACTTCTCTACCAATTATATTTTTGTATTTACATAAACAACTACTAAATGTTTTTTCTATATCTCCTGCTCAAGCAAGCACCTAACTTTCCTTCCTATATATACACTAAATGTTGAAACAATGAATCCACAATCTACAGGAAAACAAAGTAGAACAATAATCTCACTAGCTTAAAGCCACCCCTTGAGATTCAATATCACTTAAATCTCCCAAGGATATATAAAATGGCGTCTTGGCTTCTCTTTGCTGTTTTCTCTTGTGTTCTTCTTCTTCCTGAACCTGCATTTGGGATTACAAGGCATTATACGCTGGACGTATGTAAAGATTTGTTTATTCTGTGTAAATGTTGAGATTATACATGATGGGTTGCAGATGATGATAAGATGCTTCATATCTTTTGCAGATAAAAATGCATAATGTGACACGTCTTTGCCACACAAAGAGCCTTGTTTCAGTAAACGGGAAGTTTCCAGGGCCTAAGATTATTGCTAGAGAAGGTGACCAGCTTCTGATCAAAGTTGTTAACCATGTGCCAAATAATATCTCTCTCCACTGGTAATAATCTTTAAAACACTTTTAGGACCCTTAAGAAGCAATGTTTGATTACTAAAATCTGGCTTTAATCCCTGAAAATCTCAGGCATGGGATCAGGCAATTGCGGTCTGGTTGGGCTGATGGACCAGCTTACATAACCCAATGTCCTATTCAGACAGGGCAAAGCTATGTATACAACTACACCATTGTTGGTCAAAGAGGAACTCTGTGGTACCATGCTCACATTTCATGGCTCAGAGCAACAGTCTATGGTCCTCTTATCATTCTTCCCAAACATGGTGTTCCTTACCCGTTTCCAAAACCTCACAAAGAAGTTCCCATGGTCTTTGGTGAGGATGATGACTTAACAGACTGAGAATTTGATGAGGATTTCAAAACATTATTACTGATTTTTTATGGTTGAAATTTCAGGGGAGTGGTTCAACGCAGACACTGAGGCAATCATCCGCCAAGCAACTCAGACAGGAGGTGGTCCTAATGTCTCTGATGCTTACACCATCAACGGTCTTCCTGGTCCACTATACAACTGCTCAGCTAAAGGTAAGTGTTGACTCTTACAACTAATCATGGTTTGATAAAATATGAATCTATAACCAATGATGTAAAAACAGATACATTCAGACTGAGAGTGAAGCCAGGAAAGACATACCTTCTCAGGATAATCAACGCTGCACTTAATGACGAGCTCTTTTTCAGCATTGCAAACCACACGGTTACAGTTGTTGAAGCTGATGCCATCTATGTCAAGCCATTTGAGACGGATACCATCTTGATTGCTCCTGGCCAGACCACAAACGTCCTGCTTAAGACCAAACCAAGTTACCCGAGTGCCTCTTTCTTCATGACTGCTAGACCATACGCCACAGGTCAAGGAACTTTTGATAACACTACAGTTGCAGGCATCTTAGAATATGAACAACCTAAACATGCAAAGACCTCTACAAAGAATCTTCAGCTCTTCACACCAGTACTTCCTGCTCTAAACGATACCAATTTTGCTACCAAGTTCAGTAATAAGCTGCGTAGCTTGAACAGCAAAAAGTTCCCAGCAAACGTGCCTCAGAAGGTTGATAGGAAGTTCTTTTTCACAGTAGGATTAGGAACAAACCCGTGCAATCATAAGAACAACCAGACATGCCAGGGTCCTACTAACACAACAATGTTTGCTGCATCAATCAGCAACATCTCCTTCACACTGCCAACAAAAGCGCTCCTTCAATCTCACTATTCTGGGAAATCTAATGGGGTGTATTCTCCAAACTTCCCGTGGAATCCCATAGTCCCTTTTAACTACACAGGCACTCCACCTAACAACACCATGGTTAGCACCGGGACAAACTTGATGGTTCTACGTTATAACACAAGTGTAGAGCTGGTGATGCAAGACACTAGCATTCTTGGGGCAGAAAGCCATCCTCTTCACCTTCACGGGTTCAACTTCTTTGTCGTTGGCCAAGGGTTTGGGAACTTCGACCCGAACAAGGATCCTAAGAACTTCAATCTTGTTGATCCAATAGAGAGGAACACAGTTGGTGTGCCATCTGGTGGATGGGCTGCTATTCGTTTCCTTGCAGACAACCCAGGTAAGAGATAAACACTAAAAACCAAAGAAACATACTAATCTGATATGAAAATTATAACTGAAGTTTACAAAATGATTTGACAGGAGTGTGGTTCATGCACTGTCACTTGGAAGTACATACCAGTTGGGGTCTGAGGATGGCTTGGCTTGTCCTTGATGGAGACAAGCCTAATCAGAAACTTCTTCCTCCTCCTGCAGACTTGCCCAAATGCTGATAAATCTTGCTTCATGATTCATGTCCTTTTTCTTTTTGTTTCTTGTCTCTTCTTTCTTCCAAGCTTCACGCATTTGTTTCTTTTTTTTTTGTTTCCGGCCATTTATCAGTTTGACATGAGGTCAAGTCCTGTTCAATAATTTGACATGAGGTCAATTTCTGTTCTGCTATTTTTCTGTTGCAAAGTTCTGTTTTCTGTAACTGTAATGTAATGCCATGCTAAATTATATATTACACAATCTAATTTTCAAAAGTTGCGTTTACCTTCTATAGTTATTATCAGAATCTCTGTAAGAACTAACTGTTGAAGATATACACCAAGATACAGCACCACATCTGCAAGAGAAAGCAGACACGAGTTTCAGTAAAACAGCAGCCAAGAGCTGGTCGTACATCAGTTAACAACATGTTACAATCAACGTAACAATAGAATAGATGATTGTATTTGATAGATAGAAACCGGTTACAAAAGAAAGGAAGTCTCAATACTCTCTCTCAAATGACATGAACATGATGATCAAACTTCTTGATAACCCTTCATTATGCAGTACCCACCCTACTTATAAGAGATTCTCCTCACGTCACATGTCTTTCTCAGATCCAACATCCCATGTGCGCATGTTTCCTCTGCTATGCCACGTCCTTATTTAGTCTTCTAGAACTTCTTGTTCTCCAGGCACTCTACACTCTTTTGGGCCAACCATCTTATTTTCCCATTCGGTCTTTCCCAGCTTGAGGCCCTTGTAAAGCACCAGAGGGTGATTCTTCACACCATGACTCTCTCCGAAGTTCATGGGACACATTCTCCTTACAGTGCGCTCATTAGTCTTTCCTCAGGGTTTACAAGACACTCTAAATAAGCTCAAAGTATGGTGAACCGAGAAGTACCCTTCTTATCAATAAGTGTGAATCTGAATCAATCATGCACTGCCATTTGGAGATACACACCTGGTAGCGTTTATTGAAGAGGACGTCGTTTTGCTAGACAGACAAGACTGAAAAGAAACTTCTCCTCCCTCCACCAACATTATTTAGTGAAATGTTGATATCCTAATCTAAGTCCTATTTTATCCTGAGTTCGTGATCAGTAATTGTTTTTTGCATTCTTAAGAACTTCACATTGGATATAATATCTATAAAGTGAAATGTTGTACTAGCTTAAGAAACAGAACCAAAGAACCATTGTAATAGACAAAAAGCAATTCTTTGTGTTAAAGCATCGGACTTTCAAGCGCCTAAACAGAATTGACTATTACATAAAAGCTTACCACTTTGCATTCAAGAATCTTCCAAATATAGTATAACGGCAAAGGAGGCAATATCACACTACCAAAAACAACACAAACTTGTAACAGAGACTTCCCCAAAATCAAATCTTTTTCAATCTTAATTGTCAATGAGTAACATCTTTGGCCTACACTTACCCGAAACTTTGAAAAAAATCAATACAAAATTGTCTCCAAGGTTGAGCTAAGATCACCAAAAGTAAGCAACTTCAAGAAGCATCAATCTCCTTTGATTTCCTCTTCTTCTTGCTCTTCGTTTCCTCAGAACCAATCTCTCCATCACTCTTCCGCTTCTGCTTCTTCCTCTCTTCATTCACCTTTTCTTCAACAACATCTTCAGCTTTGTTCTTCTTGCTCTTCTTCTTCTTCTTCTCCTTCCTCTCATCATTCCTTTGCTCTTCTTCCAGCTTCATATTCACCTTTTCTTCATCAACAACATCTTCACCTTTGTTCTTCTTGCTCTTCTTCTTCTTTCTCTCTTTCTTCCCTTGCTCCTCTACCAACTTCACCGTCTCCTTCTCCTCAACAACATCTTCTTCTCTGCTCTTCTTCTTCTCAACCTGTTCCCGACCCCTTAGCTCCTCGACTTCGTCACTCGGATTTCGCTCAGACCTTCCCCCGGATTCTGACTTGGTAGATGATCTAATCTCTCTGTGGAAGCTCTTTAGCTCAGTGAAGGCAGCGGAGGCGCGTCGGAGGTACGCTCTAACGTCTTGAGAGGCCTCGTTCTCTTTGGAAACGAATCCCGAGAGAAGCGTAGCCGCCCTAGAGAGAGTGATCGGTTTCTCACTCGTTACTCTTCCGGTCACCGTCTTCATCGCCGCCGCCGCCGCTCTGCTCTCCACAAATTAGGGCAATCTCTCTCCAAACTACTTACACAACTGTCTGAAACTCAACGTTTTCAAAAATAAATATTAGTAAGAAAATAATAATAAAAAGCTCAAAAATGGACATTATATATTTAAACTTGTAACCTAGTAGTTATTTAGGATTAGTACCTCTGTGGCAAAGTGCCCTACCTTTAGCAGTCAGAGGTCGCAAGTTCGATTCTCATCTAGGTTTTTCTTTCCTCTCCATCGCCGCTCCGTTTTTTTTTTTCTGCCAGCCGTTCTGTATCTCCCGCCTATTACTCGATCTGCTGCTTAAACCCTAAAACCCCAAGCTCCATCACCGTAAGTTGATTCCTCCATTGTTCCTCGTTTCTTCTTCCTCTGACGTCGATTTGAACTTGTTCGGGTTTTGATTTTACAGCTTTGATTGGAGTCTGGAGAGATGGAGACGAAGACGGAGATTGAATTCACTAAGCAGCCCTACGTCGAAGATGTTGGTCCTCTCAAAATGTAATCTTTCAATCCTCTCCTCAGTAAAAATCACTCCTTTTTCTCAATTACTCGTGATGTGATATCTGATTTGAAGCAGAAACTGACGATTACTGTTTATGTGCAGACAAAGCATAAACTTCTCAATGCTTTCTGATATTGAAGTCATGAAAGCTGCTGAGGTTCAGGTCTGGAAGAATATGTACTATGAGTCCAATTTTAAACCTATTGAAGGCGGCTTGTTGGATCCTCGAATGGTATTCTTAGATTTGTATATGTGTCTTTTGGTTTAAGCTTCTTTAGAATGGCTATAACTATGTCTATGTGGTGTTATTGTTACAGGGTCCTCCAAATAAAAGATCTACATGCGCAACCTGTCATGGGAACTTTCAAAACTGTCCCGGACACTATGGCTATCTGAAGCTTGACCTCCCTGTTTATAACGTTGGGTTCTTCAATTTTATCCTTGACATTTTGAAGTGCATCTGTAAGGTAGCGCAGGGTTACTAGATTATCTCTCTCTCTACCTTTTTACTTTTGTTGAATGGGAAAAAGGTTGAGGAAAGATAAAGCATGAGAAGTTATTGACAATGACTAATTTGTTTTTTTTTCTCTTCTCACACAGCGCTGTTCCAACATGCTTATTGATGAGAAGATGTATGAAGATCACTTGAAGAAGATGCGGAACCCAAGAACGGAGCCATTAAGGAAGACTGAATTGGCCAAAGCGGTTGTCAAGAAGTGCAGTCTGATGGCTGGCCAGAGAGTTATTACATGCAAAAAATGTGGATACCTGAATGGTATGATTTTCTTAATCTTTCTTTTGGCGAAAATATTTTGATTAAATGACTTCATATTCTTGGTTTCTTTTCTCGTTCATCATCGTGTGTTTCATCCTAGATGCAGAATTTAGTTTGTGGAAATATTCATATAAGTTTCTTAAGTAGCATAAACAGAAAATTAGATTATATCCAATGCCTAAGTCCTGTAATCTCTGATATTGGTTTGTCCTATCTAATTCAATTGGACATCCTGGTGCTCATTGATCGTTTTCAGGCATGGTTAAAAAGGTCGCAGCGCAGTTGGGTATAGGCATCAGTCATGACCGATCTAAAATCCATGGTGGAGAGATTGATGAATTTAAATCTGCAATATCCCACACAAAAGAGTCTGCTGGGGGAATAAATCCTCTTACCTATGTTCTTGATCCTAACGCGGTGCTTAGACTTTTTAGAGGAATGAGTGACAAGGTATATTTGAGTTTGAAATCTATAATGCATTTTTTTAACTTGTGCTTAGATTTTTTCTACCTAGTTTTGCTGCAGTTTGAGGATGCCTTTCTCTCTCAAAACATACCATTAGTAAATAGGAATTATCTTATTTTCAAATATTTCAGTTATACTGATTTCTTTTCTGAAATTGAAATAGGATTGTGAACTTCTTTATATTGCTCATAGACCTGAGAATCTTATCATAACGTGCATGCTCGTGCCACCTTTATCAATCCGACCGTCTGTTATGATTGGTGGTACACAAAGGTTAGCTATCATTTTTTTTATCTTTCGCATGTCAATTATATTTTCACTGCTGGTTTTTGTTGAAAGAATGTTTCTTTTTTCTTTGCCGCAGTAATGAAAACGACATAACAGAGAGATTAAAGAAAATCATTCAAGACAACGCTTCTCTTCATAAAATTTTAAGCCAACCTACCACATCGCCCAAAAACATGGTACAAGGAGTATAAGTTTTCGTTTCTATTCAGATTTTGTATAATTATTATTTATAGTTCTGTTATTCTTATTTGTTGAGGATTTCTTTTTTCCAGCAAGTATGGGATACAGTTCAAAGCGAGGTTGCCCAATACATTAATAGTGAAGTCCGAGGTGTTCAAATCATGCCAAACACCAAGCCACTGAGTGGACTTATTCAGCGTCTCAAAGGAAAAACGGGACGTTTCCGTGCAAACTTGTCAGGAAAGCGTGTCGAGTTCACTGGTAGAACTGTTATTTCACCTGATCCTAATTTGAAAATTACAGAGGTAACTTATCATGGAAGGTGTTTAATTGTTACTGTTGCGATTTATATTATTAGTGTAACTTGTTGCAAATGTTAATTAACTTTCTTTTCAGGTAGGAATTCCTATCCTTATGGCCCGGATCTTAACTTATCCTGAATGTGTTTCCATTCATAATATTGAGAAGTTGAAGCAATGCGTCCGTAATGGCCCTAATAAATACCCTGGTGCCAGAAATGTCAGATATCCAGATGGTTCTTCAAGGTACTGTTGTATTGCTACCTTCATTACTTCTTGGTTGATGAATATCTTTTTAAGGAGAAGGAACTGATCCTTATGAGTTGGTATATCAAGATAGCTAGTTTTCGTAGTCAAAATGATCTTCAGTTTCAGTAAATTAATATAAAACTGTAAATTCTGTTGACTCGTATATAGGTTTGGTGATGGTAGTGATGCGCACACAAACATGTAAATTATATAGGTAGGAATTTAAAACTGAACTACAAACCTGATAACACCTGAACTGGAGTCCTGATAGGGTCATTTTCATGTGTTTGGGTGTTAATCGATCATATGGGGGCATTAACACGTTTCACTTCAGGACTTTGGTCGGTGATTATCGGAAGCGTATTGCTGATGAACTGAAAATTGGATGCATAGTTGACCGTCATTTGGAAAAAGGGGATGCTGTTCTTTTCAACAGACAACCGAGTCTGCATCGGATGTCTATCATGTGTCACCGGGTCAGTACTGATTTAGAATTCTTGGTCATACTTTTCTATTACCCTTATAGTAATCCTAAATTTGCATTTTTTGTTCTGCAGGCTAGAATAATGCCTTGGAGAACATTGAGGTTCAACGAATCGGTTTGTAACCCATACAATGCTGATTTTGATGGTGATGAGATGAACATGCACGTACCACAAACAGAGGAGGCTCGGACAGAGGCTATTACATTGATGGGGGTACTTTCTCTTTTACTTAGCTTCATATCAAGTTTCTTGGATAGTCAATCATTTGTTGGCTACATGTAACGCTCTATATGCCATATTAATGCATTCATAAGTAGCAGATAATGATGAGATGGAGTCTTGCTGAACCTTTAGGCTTTCTTGAGCAATATAAAAGAGTAAAAGACCTAGAAAAATATTTGCATTAGGATATATGAACAGTCTAGATGGACAGAAGTGATGACAGAATAAAAGCACGTAAAATTTTTCATCTATACTGTGTCGCTTGTATGAGCAGCTGGTTCCTAGTCTGTATAAAGCTTGACAGAAATAATTATTTTTATAGCTCCTTAGTTTTCTTTTCTGGGTGATAATTTGCTTTCTCTTTTGGTTGTTATCTCAGGTACAAAACAATTTATGCACCCCAAAAAATGGAGAAATGTTAGTAGCATCAACACAGGATTTTTTGACGTCTTCCTATTTGATAACGAGAAAAGACACATTTTATGACCGTGCAGCCTTTTCACTTATATGTTCTTACATGGGAGATGCCATGGATTCCATAGATTTGCCCACGCCCACAATCCTTAAGGTATGGGGGACTCTTTGCTGTCGTACTTCTTCTTGTAATGTTAAAGGCCTTTTCCCGTATCACGTGTTTTGAATCTTCTCCAGTTGCAGTTACTGCCTCAATCTGAATTTTTGTATACATTATTACCCTAGTTCAATCAATGAGTTCAAACTATTAGTTATTGGTATATTAATCTGTGTAGTTAAATAAGTGCCATTTTTGAGCATTTTCTTTGCTTGTGTTTAGTATCTTATCCGGATGTTACTTTTGATGCAGCCAATAGAGCTTTGGACTGGTAAACAGGTTTTTAATGTTTTGCTGCGTCCAAATGCAAGTGTCAGAGTTTACGTAACTCTTAATGTGAAAGAGAAGAACTTCAGGAAAGGAGAACATTATGATGAAACAATGTGCATAAATGATGGATGGGTTTATTTTCGAAATAGTGAGCTACTATCAGGACAACTGGGGAAGGCTACGTTAGGTAGGTTGAAGATGGAATGCAATATGTTGCAAGTGCATTAGATAGCTCTTCATTCTGGACTTTATTTTGAGCATTTGATATTTTCCTCCAGGAAATGGAAGCAAGGATGGATTATATTCAATTCTTCTTCGAGATTACAACTCCCATGCTGCTGCAGTCTGCATGAATCGTCTAGCAAAACTGAGGTGAGTCCGTTTTTCTGCATATGGGATTCTCTTATCTCTTCTGACTGATTGCTCTTGATCTCGCGGAAACATTTCAGTCTTCACTCGTTTCTGCTTCATCTCTATAATAATTTCAGCAATTATCCATTCTTGCTCTTTGTGTGCTGTGTTTTTTTGTAACCTTTCTCTGCTATCTGCCATTGCTGAATTGAGTAAGTTGACAATTTTCTTGTCTAACTGGTAGCTTTTTTTCTTGTTTTGCGCAGTGCTCGGTGGATTGGAATCCATGGCTTCTCCATTGGGATCGATGACGTTCAACCTGGAGAAAAGTTGAAAAAGAAAAGAGCGGAAATAGTGAATGGCAGATATAAGGATTGTGATGACTTAATTAAGGAATATGATAAAGGAAGTCTAGGTGCTGCAAAAACACTGGAAGCTGAATTAACAGGGTTTCTTAATAAGATTCGAGAAGAGACTGGGAAGGTGAATATGTGATTTACTATTTACTAATGCTCATGATTTCTGATTCGTAATCTTCCATTTAATTTCTTGTTTCAAATGTGGGTTATATATTTTTGCTAGATGGCTTTACAACTGAAAAGGTTTAGGTTTTATTTTGTGCTGGTTTGTCTAATTTATTTAATTGGCAATGAATCCAGATCCTAGTTACATAGAGCTACATACTAATGCTTCGTTTTTGTCAATGTATCGATATGATACAGCTCTGTATGGACGGATTACATTGGAGAAACAGTCCCTTGATCATGTCACAATGTGGTTCCAAGGGATCCCCTATTAATATCAGTCAGATGGTTACATGTGTTGGTCAGCAGACAGTTAATGGTAACCGTGCTCCTGATGGATTTATAGATCGAAGTCTTCCTCATTTCCCTAGAATGTCCAGAACACCTGAAGTAAGTAAACAGCCATTCCTTGGAGGTGTATAATCTGTAGTAGGCATCTAGGCCATCACTCTATAGGGATCCTGAGTAGAATAACTTGTGGACTGTATTTACTGCTTTGGGAGCCCTGATCTCGTTTCTTCTTGACATTGCAGGCTAAAGGTTTTGTTGCTAATTCGTTCTACGACGGCCTTAGTGCCACGGAGTTTTTCTTTCACACTATGGGGGGACGAGAAGGTCTAGTTGATACAGCGGTATGCATATATCCTTTGTTTTCTTTTCCACTGGAAAATATGAAAAGGTTGCTCATTGAAAGAGAGCTGAGGATGGAGCTTCACCTTTTTTTGTAACTATTGTAGGTGAAAACTGCCAGTACAGGTTACATGTCTCGTAGACTGATGAAAGCCTTGGAGGATCTCTTAGTCCATTATGATAACACAGTGCGAAACGCCAGCGGATGCATACTTCAGTTTACTTATGGGGACGATGGAATGGACCCAGCACTAATGGAAGGAAAGAATGGAACGCCTTTAAATTTTGATAGATTATTTCTGAAAATTCAGGTGATTTTTCTTATTTTGTATATTGGTTTCGGTCTCTCTTTATTTAGATTTTCATACTAATTGTTACTTGCATTTTGCAGGCCACTTGTCCTCCTAGATCACATCACAATTATCTTTCTTCAGAAGAATTGTCGCAAAAGTTCGAAGAGGAATTAGTCAGGCATGATACAAGTCAGGTTTGCACTGACGCCTTTGTGAAATCTCTTCGAGAATTTGTTTGTTTGCTCGGAGTAAGGTCTGCAAGCCCGAGCCAGATTTTCTCTAAAGGATCTGGTGTGACTGATAAGCAACTCGAGGTAACTTAGATTAAAGATAACTCAGTGCATTCTGCATCTCCGTAAATATGAAAGATTGCCTCTGATATATATATATATATATACGCATGCAGGTATTTGTAAAAATTTGTGTATCTCGATACCGGGGGAAAACAATAGAACCTGGGACTGCAATTGGACCAATAGGAGCTCAGAGTATCGGAGAACCAGGGACACAAATGACTCTGAAAACTTTTCACTTTGCTGGAGTTGCGAGCATGAGTATCCTTGTTGAATATGTTTATTTTGCTACAAAACTAGTGCTTAGGAGACCATATTATGAGCATGAGTAGTTAGTTTGTTTTGATTTCCTGAATCTGCTTCAGATATCACCCAAGGAGTTCCTCGAATCAACGAAATCATAAATGCTACCAAAACTATCAGCACACCTGTCATCACTGCAGAACTTGAGAACCCCCTGGTAGAGGCTAGTGCACGAATGGCCAAAGGACGCATCGAAAAGACTACTCTAGGACAGGTTCTCTTTATTGTTCATAGCCATTCTTTGATAGTCGCTGCTGCTTGTTTAAGTCCATATTGCAAACTGATGGCATTTTATACATATTATAACTATTGGATCTCGTTGGTCCAGCACCTTCTTGTTGGAAACTCTCTGCTTTTACTAATCGGGTTATTGAAATCCACTTGAATATTTGGATCAGGTTGCTGAGAGTATCGAGGTGCTAATGACTTCAACATCAGCGTCAGTGAGAATAACCCTTGACAAGAAAATAATCGAGGAGGCGTTTTTGTCTATAACCCCCTGGTCGGTTAAAAATGCCATACTAAAGACCAGAATTAAACTGCAGGATGAGGTAAGATCGTTAGATGTTATATATAAATGTATTCATTGTGGTGCATACAGGTCTAACTAAGTCTCTTGGCAATGTAAATTGTGCAGAATATCAGGGTCTTAGATACGGGATTAGATATTATTCCAAAGGGAGATGAAAATGGAACTCATTTCACTCTCCACAATCTGAAGAATGTGCTGCCAAATGTTATAGTGAATGTGATATCCGTTAAACCCCTCTCTCTCGCATATATATCTTTTTCCAGTTTCCTTATTTCGATTTCTCTTTCATTAACTGCAAGAATTCTTCTGTGGAATTGTTATTATAGGGGATCAAAACAGTTGAGCGAGTCGTTATAGCAGAGGATACAGATAAAAAGAAACAGATAGATGGGAAGAACGGGTTGAAACTCTTTGTGGAGGGGTAAGTTTTCCTGAGCTTCAAGAGATGATATTGTCCTCTGTTCTTTTTTTTTCCTTCGTAAATGCTATCTTAGGAGATTGTACATGTACCCCCTTTGGGCATGGTTTGTTTTGATTAACTGTTGATTCACTTCATTAAGCAGTCTTTGTTTATGTTTCTGGTAAGCCACTTATTGTGAATTGTCTCTGTCTATGAATAAATACAACAGTTTGGAACTCTTTTTGAGTAACTGAGTTTTGCTTCTCTCTCTTTCCCGGTTATCCTAGATTGTGAATCTTTGGCTTGGTATATGTTTCAGAACAAACCTCCTGGCTGTAATGGGGACTCCGGGGATCAATGGGAGAACTACTACAAGTAACAATATTGTCGAAGTGAGCAAAACACTGGGAATTGAGGCTGCAAGGACGACAATTATTGATGAAATAGAGTCAGTCATGGGAAACCATGGAATGAGTATAGATATTCGTCACATGATGCTTTTGGCTGATGTCATGACTTACCGGGTCAGTTCTAAGGATACTTGAATTTGTTATTAATCTTTTTTGCCAATTACTGTGTCATGTTTACGATCAATTTCTTGAACAGGGGGAGGTACTTGGGATACAAAGAACCGGGATACAGAAGATGGACAAAAGTGTGCTGATGCAGGCATCTTTTGAGAGGACTGGAGATCATTTATTTAGTGCAGCAATTAGCGGGAAAGTTGATAACATAGAGGGAGTTACAGAATGTGTGATTATGGGCATACCAATGAAACTCGGAACCGGAATACTCAAAGTCCTCCAAAGGTAAGATTTGCTTATGACATTGCTCAATTTCTCTGATAGACTTAGGTGACGTCGCATGAGCCCTTTTTTATTTATTTAGAAAACTATGCAGACGTTAACGCTTAAGCTTAGTATTCATCCTTTCACCTGTCTTCTTGAACATTCATGTGCCAAAAAACATTTTAGTTCAGTCTGTCATTTCCATATAAATTTCCTTTGCAAAACTAACTCTACTGTTAAACTTTGATCAACAGGACTAAGACTGATGATCTGCCAAAGCTGAACTATGGTGCTGATCCAATCATCTCTTGAAAAAGACAGTTCACGCTGCAGAATATATAGATATCTTTTCTTCTGTTCTGTTCTGATAATTGCTTAGACACTAAATATCTTTTGAGGCATTTTCTTTTGAATCTTTGTGTCGCATTGAAAGTTACAAATAGTAACAGTTTTACCAACAATAAAAGAACCAAGATATAACATTTTGAAGGGTAACAATCTTATTCTATTGAGTTGTTATTAGTCATAGAGTGTTATCTGCAGCTGTGATGCATCCGGCTCTGCTATAACCTGTCTTATGAAAGCTCTTCTCCACCAAACCTCAAAGGCTCGTTGAACATTTGGGCAATCATCTCCTTTGCTTAGAAACCGATCAAACCACTTCATCAGAATCACCTGTTGTTGTCTCAACGACAAGGTCAATATGGTCTGGCTGAGTCCATCCTCCACCAGCTTCCTATCAAGAGATCTCGAGGATAACCTTCTCATCCACCCAAAGTCATCATACAAAGCCTCCAACCATGTGTTCAAAACCGCAAACCTAGTCTCCCGGTTTACCAGGATCCTTCCTCTACCAATACCAACACATATCTGCGCAGTGATCTTGCTTATCTCGTGCCTATACATGGTAGGTATCTTCGAATGAAGATCCGCTAGCTCCTTCTGATCCGCCCATAGCTTCACAAACTCATCGCACATCTTCTTCTCAATCAGTATATCTACCATCCACAACATGTTATCAGCTTCTCTAGCGATTTCTCCCATGAGAGCACCACGGTCTTTCCCTGGATCATTCATCTGTGTGGTCACTTCAGATAAGCAAAGGACAAGAGAGGTGAGACATCGATGGCACAAACCGTAGAGAGTATCTTTAGAGACTTCATGGTCAGCTTCTTCTCTGATCAACTTGAAGACCAAAACTTTCATCTCTCTTCTAGCTTTATCATCTTTGGCTTGTAGTACACCAGTGAGGAGTTTCAAGAAGATATCATCGGTTCTAGCTCTCGTTGGTTCAGATGAAACTCTCTGAAGAATCAAAGCGACTGAATCTTCAGGAAGATGAAGCTCATCAAGACATGACACAACAACCTCTTCTTCATCTTCTGACCATGGAGCAGCTTCCAAATGCTCCAAACATGACATTACTCCCTCATCAAACGATATAGCAGCACTTACCTTGAGTAAAGCCAAGATCTTGATGACGTTTTCACCAACCAACTTCTTCTTGAGATCATCACAATACATCAAAACCACAGTCTCTACATAGATCTCAACGTCATCACACTCACTAATCTCCACCATATGAGAAACTCCTTTCTCTCTTCTACAACTCATCTTCTCCATGAAAAACCTGCTCTTCTCCGATAAAACCTTCCTGTGAACATCCATGGTGACTCTGTACCCGTCTTTCCCCACCACAGTCAGCTTGACGTCGCTGGGACCGAGGCTAAGGCCGTAAACGACGCCGTTCTTGAACTCAGCCATGATCTGAGCTACACGCGCGTGAGACTTCCTCCGTGGCTCGCGGTGGTGCTCCTCCGACATCATGTCGAAAAGGGTCGGGTTTGAGTGAGTTGGCTCGTTTAACGGCGGAGGAGGAGGCGGCGGAGACGGTGGTGGAGGAGAGGAGAGTTTGGCTGGTGACGTGGTTCTTGAAGGAGAGAAAGAGAGAGAAGGATCTGCGATGAACCCGTGTTTGATCATCGTTGATACTTCTCTTGACGCCATTGAAAGAAAGTAAAGTCTCAAACTTTCTCGAAGATTCCCGGGAAAAAAGTATCAAAGAGAATTTTCGCGGGAAAGTTAGCAAAAGTGTTTTTTGGGTGATATCTCAAAGACTGAGACAAGAAGAACAACAAGAAAGGGAGATGAAAACGATCTTCGAGTCGTAAGAAGAGTGAAGAAAGAGACAAGAAAATTCTGGAAATTTGTTATTTTCTTGGGAAAGTGAAAGAGTAAAGAAAGAAAGATGGAGACTTGAAAAATGAAGAATCAGAATCCAAGAAGAAACGAGAGGGCTTTGGATCTGAGGATACAAAATTACAAATACAGTTGCAATGCAATGGCCGAGTGTGTTTAGAAAAAAAAAATGATTTTTAAAGGAA